>JAODAL010020796.1:0-68589 GCA_025379985.1 Phyllomedusa bahiana
TAGAAAAAAATTTTTTTTATAAAGGCCCTGTAGTATAGCTGCTTTTAAAAGCAAAATCCCCCCAAAAAATTCAAAGATGCCCCTTGAGCCATTTTGGA
The DNA here is from genome assembly GCA_025379985.1 of Phyllomedusa bahiana. Lineage (NCBI taxonomy): Eukaryota > Metazoa > Chordata > Amphibia > Anura > Hylidae > Phyllomedusa > Phyllomedusa bahiana. Next base: position 99 of record JAODAL010020796.1, read on the forward strand.
CAATTGTGAAGAAAAAATGTCTTTTGAAACAACTTTTTTTTTTTTTTTTTTTGACCTGTAGTTTAGCTGCATTTCAAAGCAAAATCCCCAAAAATTTCAAAGAAATGACCCTGAGCCACTTTGGACAATTGTGAAGAACAAATGTCTGTTAGAAACAACATTTTTTTATAATAGGACCTGTAGTATTGCTGCATTTCAGCAGCATGACCAAAAAAATTATAAAAATGACTTCTCAGCCACTTTTTAAAAAATTTTGTGATGGAGAAATGCCACTTAGAAGCCACATTTCTGTTCCAAAGGACCATGATTATTGCTGTATCTCACAGCTACATGACCCCAAAAAATTATAAATATGACTTCTCAGCCACTATTAAAAATTGTGAGGAAGAAATGCCACTTAAAAGCCACATTTCTGTTCCAAAGGACCATGATTATAGCTGTATCTCACAGCAACATGACCTCAAAACCATTGACAATGCAAAACTTCTTAAGATAAAGTGAGAAAATGGAATACGGTGTTGTCATAAAACCTTGCTTTTTACATTTCCCCTCACAGCAAAACCAGCAAAATGAACTGTTGGGAAAAGAGAAAAAAAAATTGCAGTAAGAAATGTATTTTAAAAAACATTTTTCAAGAGGACCATTTCTTTTTTGAAGGGGAATGTGAAGTAGCCCGGCAACTAATCGGTGACCTCGGCAATTGGGGCCACAACATCATCAGGATCCATGCCTGATTAATTAAATGAAAGTCAAACGATCCACATTAATCTGTGGAAACCCGGATGCGTTTGTCTGTAATGACTCCTCCAGCGGGTGCTGAAGGTCCGCTCAGATATGACGCTGGCTGCGGGGCAGGACAACACCTATATGGCATGACGAGCCAGCTGGGGCCCATTCTCAATTTTGGATACCCAGAAATCTATTGAGTCCCGGAACACATACAAAAACATCGGTGTTGAGACGCAGATAGTCGTGCACCATGATCTTAAGCTGATCTCTGTGTGTTGGATGTGTGCCCTGCATTGCATGCTGTTGGGGGGAGGTGGGAAACAAAGATTGCCAGAGGTCACCCCTTAGGCTTCTGCCACCTTGGCCTGCTGCTGCCGCTACGGGCCCACTTGGCACTTTCTGCTGTCACGTCGCTGATGTTGTTCCACCGTGACATTTGGGGAACGTGAAGCAGACGCAACAGAGTCTCCAGTTGATCAATCAGCAAGGTCTCCATTTCCTGCATTTTACTCTCTATTTGGGTGGGTGGAAGGAAAGTGCTGAGTTTTGTTTTTTTACCCGGGGGTCCAGGGAGGGTGGCCACCCAGTAATGTTGTTCATTTTGATGGCCTTAATGCCCGGGATCATGTTGGAGGAAATGGAGCATCCAAGCATCATGTGAGAGATGGAGCCCTTTATTTCCCAAGCCTCTGGGTCGAGGGGCACTAGAAACTGATCTTCCCTCATTTTCCTCCTCCGCCCAAATTCGCGCCAACCTCTTTCCAAGGAAAGGGCCCGGGGGAAAAACATCGATGTTCCTAGGAAATACCCCCTTTCTCCTCCTCCCCCTCCCCCTTTCCCCTCCGCTGCACCCGGGGCTCAGCTTCAACACAGCCCTGACTTGCCTGAGAGGGATGCACCCTGAGTGCTGATGCGCCCTTTGCACTACTCGGCCCCCCCGAACCCTGCCTAATAAAGACCGTTAAAATTGTAAACTGTGGGGGTTTGTGGATTTGAGGGAAAGAAAGGCCCCCTGTTCCGCATCTGTGCCCGTTCCTCCCCCGCCCGCGGGCGGGACCTGTTTTTTTCAGAGGCCCCAAACGATGTTCCGAATAAGATCACCAAAAATGCTCTTTGCTAAAAAAAGGGGCTTTTGTCCGCACTCCCATTTTTGTGGCTTCTTTTAAAACTGGCAAGGATGGCAAGCTTTTTCACCTGCCCCCAAACTCTCGGGGCTAAAAAACCCCGAGGTCCGCACCGTTTGCTTGTCGGGCCCATTTGCACTTGGGTACTGCTTTGGGGGCATTGCCCCTGCTGCCACAATCCGGGAGAAATGTGGGGGGGGAAATTTTCCAGCTTGTTCCCCAACGTCAACAATGAACGGTTGACGGGGGGGCCAAATTGCCCCTCCAACGCACCCCAGGCGGGACAAAAACAGGGTGCAAAACCGGTGGAAGTGCAAAACTTAGACTTCGAGCCTTCCCAGCAGGCGTAAAACCCGGGGTAGCTTTTTAAAAAAATTTTTGGACAAAAAGGTTTTCTTTGGAAAATTGCCGGGCAAGGATGTGCTCCAGCCTACCAATTTTAAAAGGGCCCGGCCCAGCGATTTCGCCATTATCGAAAAACCAAACCTTCCCTTTCCCCACAAGGTTTTGGCACCCGCCAGCGTCGGTCTAGTTGCGGAGACCCGGCCAAAAGCCCCTGACCTGTGTGTGGAGGGTTTTCCCCAAACGATTCATTTTAACAGGGGCCTGGTTTTTTGGGGCACCGTGTTTCCAACCAGGGGGCCCTTTGGGGGGAAAGAACCCTGCCCACCCCTGGGGTTTTTTGAAAAAGCGTGCGCAAAAGGCCTGAACCAACCGTCCCCCCCAGGGACATCCACCCCCCTCACCCGTGAGCTGTCACAGAGATATAGGGGCCCTTTGGCCCGGGGTTTTAAAGTCTATGTGTCGGTGTCAGTGGACTTTTCCAGCCACAGATGCAGACAACGGTTGAAATTTTTGAAAGAAATGTTTTGGCGGCCAAAGGGGAGGGGCGGCTTTTTTTGGCAAAGAAAAGCCTGCTCGGGATTGGTATTGGGGGGGAGGCAAGGGGCCCTGAGGGGGCGGAAAACCCCTCTGTGTCCACCCGACGGAAAGGAAAAAATTTCCAAGGGCCAAAAACCCGGGAATGCCGACATTCAGGCTTTTTTTTGGGGTGGTTTGGGTTAAAAATTTTTTCCCTTTTGTCCCAAAAAAAGGGGACAGAAGGCTGGCTGCTTGAAAGGCCGCTGTCGGCGTTTCAGGTCGTCAAAATGGGGAAGGAGAAGGGGTAATGGGGGCTCGGGGGGGGGGGTGTGGTGGTACTCGGGCGCGCCCGGAGTTTAAGGGAGGTGATCCCCGAATCATGACTCTTTTAGGGCATGGGGCCCCGCTGAGGAATGCTTGGTTTTTTTACGGGGGGGATGGAGACAAGGGGGTGCATTTGGGTTTGGAAAGGGCCCCGGGGTGGTCCCGGCCTTTTTTGGCCCAAATGTTGCCTCCCCTTTAACTCAAGCATTCGCTGCATGTTAAATTTTAAAATGTTTGGGGGTGGTTAACCCCCCAAGGTTTTGCCTTTAAATTTGCGTTTTCGGGAAAGGGGCATATGACATGCTGGGGGAATCAGGGGGCTTGGTCAAAGAAGGGCCCCGGGGGTTTAGAGGGCCTGGAAACCCAAATTTTTCGGCGTTAAAGGGTGGGGGGGGTTTGCCCCTTAACCCTGGTTTGGGGGGAAACAATACAGCGGACTTGCGACCGCCCTCTCCCTTTGGGCGGAACCCGTACTGACCCACCCCATCGTCTTCCTCTTCTTCCCGTGATGAAGCCTCGCAAACAAATTCTGCTGAAAAACCACGTTGGATCCGCAATGTTTGTCTTCCCTTTATCTTTAACACCCGGTGGGCTTCTTTGTCTGACATTCTGATTTCCCGGAGCTGCGGGCTACAAGCAAGAGGGACGCAAGGCGTTGCCCAACCAACCCCGGTTTTTGGATTGGGCCGGCTCCTTCTCCCCCTCTGATGGCCCTCAGTTCCCCGGGCGTAAAAGCAGAGGAAAAACATCCTCTTTGGCCTCTTGGGTCTTTTAACATGCCTTTTTGACCCCAACCGCCCTAATTTTCATCAAAGAGGTCTTCAGAAAATGGTTTTTAAAAGTGGTGGGGACACAAGTTGACATTTGGGTGCTTCATGTTTTGGAGGATTGGTGTGCTTTGACGCATTTTGGGGGGACTTTGGGGGGACGAGGAGGTAAATGGTGGATGCAGGTTGGGATTAAAACCCCTGAAAGGGCGATTGGCAACGCTGTTCGGGTTTTCTGAAAATTCCAGGGCCCTGAACCCCGCGATGACCCGGCCTGACGGGTTTCAACTGAAAGATCCGCTTCATGCGTGGGGTTGCCACACGGAAGGAACACCTTCTCTGTACCTCTACCCCATGTCCTACCCCCTCTTTGCTCGCTTTCCACCCCAATTTTGCTCCCCTGTTCAGGAAATATACAAATTTGAGAAGGTATGGAAGAGTTTTGGAAAGTTCTTATTTAAAAAACGGGAAATCACAGCCAAAATTTCAAATCCCTCAAATCAAAAAAAAATTTTCTGGTTCAAAAAATAAATGCAAAGTAGGGTCTATCAAGGGCAACAAAGCGGCCCCGGGGAAAGTAAAAAAAAAACCCTTTCGAAAATGTTTTTCGGTTTAAAAAAGGTTTTTTTTTGGAAAACCCTTTTAATTACCTGTGGTTAAATACACAATTCTGGATTGAAATTTTAAATGCACGGTGGGCTCTAGCAACAAATCTGGGACTGGGCAAAAGTGCAAAAAAAACGTATATGTAAAAGTATTCGATAATAAAAGGGGATTTTTTTGGGACCCCATAATTCACCTTTTGGTGACTAAAAATTGCAGTATTCAAAATTTAAGTGCAAGGTGGGCCCCATGAACAAAAACTTTAGTGCACCCCAAAATCAAAAAAAAAACGATCGGGTTTTGTATTCGGGTAATTTAAAAAAATTTTTTGGGGCCCTTTTCAATTCACCCGTGGGGACTACAAAAATTTTTCAGTAAATTTACATTTAAGTTCAAGGGGCCTCAATGAACAAAGTGTATTGGGAACCCAAATTTAAAAAACACAAACTGTAATGTTTTTGGGTAATAAAAGTATTTTTTGGCCCCCTATCAATTCACCTTTGGTAAAAAAAACACAATTTCCCGGATTCAAATGTAACTGCAAGGTGGGTCTAAAACAAATTGGACTGGGCAAAAGTGCCAAAAAAAAAAAGTATCTGGGAATGTTTTTTCCCGGGAAAAAAAAGGATTTTTTCGCAAACCCATCAAATTTACCTGTTTGGGGCTAAAAAATTGCCCGTATTCACATTTAAGTTCAAGGTGCCTTTAAAAGAAAAATAGCTGTAGTGCACCAAAAAAAAAAAATCAAAAAAACACGTATCAAAAAGTTTTTTCGATTAATAAAATTTTTTTTGGGAACCCATCAATTCACCGGGGGTAACTACACAATTGCTGGGTTCAAATTTAAAATGCAAGGGGCTTATCAAAAAATCTAGGGGGGCAAAAGTGCAAAAAAAACGTTTTCTGTAATGTATTCGGATAATAAAAGGAAATTTTTTTGGGACCTATCAATTCACCTGTGGGACCCAAAAAATTTTCAGTATTAAAATTTAAAATGGGAAGGGTGCCCCAAAGAACAAAGCTGTAAATGCACCAAAAAAATTCAAAATAAAAAAACGTTACTGTAAAGGGATTCGGATTTAAAAAAAAAGGTTTTTTTTGGGACCTATCAAAAATGTGCTGCTTGCTGGATTCTAATTTTAAAAAAGGTGGGGGAAAATCAACTAAGGGGAATGGGGAAAAAATTTAAAATGAAAAACCTATCTGAAATGTATAATAATAAAAAAAAGTTTGGGTTTTTTCACCTAAACAAAGAGACTGCAGTTACTAGAAAAATGTGTATCCTAAAGTTCAGGCTGCCAATATCCAGAAAATATTTAAATAGAAAACTGTTAATAATAAACTTTTAAAATGTCACACAAGTCTTGGTGAACTTTATCCAGTATTCTTTATAGAGTTTTGTCGTGTTCGCCGGGGGGGCCCCCCCTCCGTTTCCCCCCGGACTTACACGTAATCCCCTTTTAAAAATTTTACCTAACTTAAAAATCCCCAATCTTAATCAACAAAGTTTAAGGATCACAGCTAATAGTGATTTTTCCTGTGAAAAAATATAATAATTTCGCTGACTTTTGGACACAAGCAAGGCACGTCCCTCGCTCTGAACGCTGAGAGACACTGAGGCTGAACAGGAAAACCGCTGTTCTATGTAAATCGGGCATGTGATTTTTCCAGCCAATCGCAACCCTACAAAATCCCAAACATGACACGCACACACATCTCACCCTGCCTTTTTCGTAATCTGATTTGCTGGCCGCCAAAAAATTACAGGAAGGGGCCCAAAAAGGCCGATCTTTAAAAGATGATGCACAGATTTTAACCTAAAATTTTGCATGTCAAAAAATCTGATCACCATAAAAACTGAGCCGATTTCAACTTTGTTGATAATAATCGCTCAACACTAATCTCAAGGCATCTGATACCACAGTCATCAAGAAAACCATTGGTAACACATTGCACCGTAATGGTTTAAAATCCTGCAGTGCCTGCAAGGTCCTCCTGCTCAAGAAGGCACGTGTGAAGGCCCATATGAAGTTTTACAGTGAACACCTGGATGATTCTGTGAGTGATTGGGAGAAGGTTCTGTGGTCAGATGAGACAAAAATTGAGCTCTTTGGCATTAACCCAACTCGCTGTGTTTGGAGGAAGAGAAATGCTGCCTATGACCCAAAGAACACTATCCCCACTGTCAAGCATGAAGGTGGAAACATTATGTTTTGGGGGTGTTTCTCTACTAAGGGCAATACACTACGTGGAAATCCCTAAAGAAGCATTTATGCTATCTATCATACATGAAAAAACTTTGAGACTCTCGGTTCACATATTTTTTTTTTTTTAAATTCAAGAAGGTTTTATTAATGAAAAAGTCAAATGAATACTTTAGTTACATATATGCAAAAAACGACGAAAGGTGATTCACAGAGTTTCAGCGGCGTATGCCTCAATAATACTAAAAGCAAAGTAGATCTGTCAAAGAAGCAAATAAATCTGATAACGTCAGAATAAAAACAAAATGTTAGATACCACATATCGGAATGAGGTGCCCTTCTTAATATGAAATATGAAGTAGGCCATTGAGCAAGAGGGTACCATACGCGTCTTCATGAACAGGGCATAGAAAAGGGGCCGAGGTCGACGTTGTGTAAGCTAACTAGCAAAATGAAGCATCAACATAGACAAACAAATTGTAATCTACACAGAAGACACCTAGACACCAAAACAACACACTACAGAGAGAGAAAAAAAAAAAAGAGGGGGGGTGTAGGGGAAGGGGCAAAAGGAGAAGAGTGCTCTCCCACCACTTAAGAGGTAATTGAAAGAAAAAGTGGGGAGTTTAGAAAGAGTAACCAGGGCGGCCCAGGTTTTACGGAATTTATCTACTTGCTCAGGAGAAAGGGAGATCAGTTCCTCCATCCTCCTCACAAAACTAATCTCCGCGAACCAATCATCCAGGGACGCGGGGTCGTCGACTTCCATTTCCGTGGGATCACAGTTTAGCAGCCAGGGGAGCAAGTGCTTCAGAAGAGACTTTTTGAATTTTTTTCCAGCAGCAATGGGAATCATGAAGACAGCATTTGCCTCCGGAGAGTTTGGAATCAAGACCCCAGTGACTTCCTCAATGCCCTCCAAAACTGAAATCCAAAAGCTTCGTAATGCAGAGCATCCCCACCATATATGGGCCATTGGTCCCCTTTTCCTTTCCACATCTCCAGCACAGGTTCCGAAGTGGAGGGAAAGTCCAAGAAAGGGACTACGGAACCCTGTACCATCGGGAAAGAATTTTATAACCGGTCTCCTGATGTTTGGACGCTACCAATGCCTGTGGGTCATTTTGGAAACATCGCTCCCATTGGGCTGAGGTAAAGGAAAGGCCCAGTTCCTCCTCCCACTTAAGGCAGAAAGGGAGGGGGGCAGCTATCCCGGTTTGAGAGCAGTAATTTATACAAAAATGAAAGGGAAGCCTCATTCTGTAGACGACACCACCATTGACTCAAAGTCGTGGGGGCCTTGTCAAGTGGCCTCTGGACTTAATCTTATGAAAGAAGTGGGCAAGTGAGCAAGTTGAAATGAGGCAGATGCAGGGATTGGAGGCTCTCCAAAGATGTCGCCAATCGATCGCAACTTCCCTCAGAAGCTACGGGTTTGCAGACCCCAGGGTGTTCTTTTCGTTCCACCCAAGAATAATTTGGCGAGATAACCCGGAGGGAATCAGGGTTGTTGTAATAGGAGGCAAGGCCCCTCCACGATCTATAAGAGAATGGGAGGTCCTGTGGGAGTGGGGGGACGGACATGGTCTGCCCCACACTGAAAGAGGAGGAAATGCCATCACCCAGAGCGGGAGTCAAGGTCCAGGGGGAACCCCACCGCGGAAAAACTAAGATCCTCAGCTAAAGTGACCCAAAAGCTTCCTATCTCTGTCTGCAACCAGTGCCGGAACCTCGAATAGGCCGAGGCTAAAAAATTTAGAGCCTGCAATCGGGCGGGTCCCTGCCACCCTGGGCCTTAGACCTTGTCAACGTGTCATATGCTATGCGTGGTCTACGCGCGGACCACACAAAAGCGTAAAACATCTCCGAAGAGTGTTCCCCAAACTGAACGGGGACATGTATGGGAAGAGTTTGAAAGAGATATAGGAACTTGGGAAGAATAGACATTTTCAATAGGTTGATTCTGCCGAACCAGGAAAATTTCCCCTTATTCTGCCAGCTATCCAGATCCCGTTTGGTTTTACGCAACAGAGGGAGAAAGTTAGTAGCGTTAGAGCCTCAAACAGGTCTTCAAAAGATATGCACCCCCAGATATGAAACCCCGCCCCAGGCCACCTGAAAGTAATGTTGGACTGTATAGACGCCTGGTCTGGGGTTGTAATTCCGCCCCCAAGGACCTCATTTTTGGACATTTTTATTTTGATTTTTGACCAGTCCCCAAAGTTTTTGATTACGGCCATCAGAGGCTGGAAGGGAAATGTGGGGTTTGTGACGTAGACCAAAAGTCATCGGCAAACGCTGGGGCATTTATACCCCCGGGCTCCAATGGTGATCCCTTAATGTCCGGATTAGATCTGATGGCCGCCATAAAACTCTCCATTACCAGGAGTATAATAACGGGGAAAAAGGGGACAACCCTGCCTAGTCCCATTTGAAATGAAAAGGAAGCAGACAGGGTCATTGACCTTGGACGAGTGAGGGCCCGCGATACAGAGCAGCAATCCTAGCCAAAAAAATTAGGGCCAAAACCCAGGGGCTGGGGTCTGGTGCAGAGAAGGCCACGGAATACGGTCGAACGCCTTCTCTGCATCCAGCGACAATACCATCAGCGGGGTCTTGTGGGATCGAGCATGGTGGATAATAACCAAGGTGAAAAGACTGTTATCCCGACACTCCCTGCCCGGGAGAAAGCCCACCTGGTTGGGTGGATTATCGAGTTCAGGATGGATTAAGTTGTTGGCTAACATTTTGGCGTAGATTTTCAGATCCACATTTAACAGGGAAATAGGACGGTAAACTGCCCAGCATTGGGGGTCTTGCCAGGCTTGGGAATAATCGCAACATGCGCCAGCGTAGTCTGGGGCAGGGAAGTGAGTATCAGCTGAGATGGAGTTGAAGGCGTCCAAAAGCACCGGGCTGAGTAAATCCGGAAGGTTTTAAAGAATTTGTCCGTGAACCCATCTGGCCTGGGCTTTTCCCCCCTGGAAGATCCTTAATGACCGACGCAACCCCATCAGAGTGAAGGGTTTTCCTTAGAGCCTCTTACGCCCGGGTCGGGATCCTAGAGGATAGGGATGGGTGAGGGAACACTCCGGCTGATGGGGCTGGGAGGGGGAGGGAAGGTTAAAATAATTTGGAATAGAACGAATGGAAAGTTTGAGTAATGTCCTCAGTGCGATGAACCACAGCGTTTGAGGTGGTTTTGATAACAGGGATATGGGACTGGGCCATCCGGGAGCGGACTGCCCTGGCCAACATCCGTCCGCATTTGTTGCCGTATTCATAGAATGAACTGCGGCATCTTTGGATGAAACAGCCCCAAGAATTCTCCAGAAGGCGTCGTACCTCCAGACGTGCCTTTAGCAATTTCGGAGGGCTGTAGGGGAAAGGGCACCTTTGTGCACAGCCTCCAGAGTAGAGACCTTAGAAAGGGCTTTTGTGAGGGCAGCCGCTCTGTCCCTTTTAAGCCTAGAGCCATGTTTAATGAGAGTGCCCCGAAGCACGCACTTAAGAGCCTCCCATTGGTTGGCTCTAGAAGTGGGGTCAGAGGTGTGGAAAGACAGGAATCGGGAGACCTGGCTCTCAACATCAGCGACACATAACGAATCTAGTAAGAGAGACTCATTTAGCTTCCAATTCCAGACCTTCACACTCGTGGCAGGGAGTCGCAGAGTACAGAACACCGGGGCATGGTCCGACCACAGAATATTCCCAATTGAGGCAGAGACCGTCCAAGGTAGGGCAGAATGCTGAACCATTATATAGTCTAAGCGACTATAAGAGCCGTGAGGAGGAGAGAAGAAGGACTAATCCCTATCAGAGGGGTGCATGATCCTCCAGACGTCGCAGAGCTGGAGAGTGAGAGGGCTCTTTTACCTTCTTAATGGCCGAGTATGCTAAAGAGACTTCCCAGAGGAGTTATCCAAACGGGGATCCAGCTAACATTAAAATCCCCACTGAATATCACTGTCCCCTGAACCAACGGGAGGGAAATGTCGGTCAGTGTCTCAAAGAAACCTGCCTGGCCCACATTCGGGGCATACGCATTTATGATAGTGAACAGCTGGCCATTGATGGAAAGAGTCAAGATGAGGTAACGGGCCCCTGGGTCAACAGTACAGCTGACGACCTGATGGGTCAAGGACCGATGAATCGCTATGGCAACTCCCCTGGACCGGGACTCGTGACAGTTAGCAAAGTGCCACGAAGTATAGTATTTACTCTTGATGTTAGGGGCATGTCCTACCTTAAAATGGGTCTCTTGGAGGCATACAATTTGGACCCTGGCGCGATGAAATTGGTAGAGAACCTGTGCACGTTTCTCCGGCGTGTTCAGACCCCTTGCATTAAAGGAGGCAATGCGGAGATCCATCGTGACAGGAGTCAAATGGGGAATTAAGTCCGCACGGGCCGGAACAGGCCTTACCTCCGGAACCACTTTCTGCGAATAAGGAAGAAGAGGAGAAAAGAAGGGAGGGGCAGGAAAAGGGATAAGAATAGAAGAGGAAAAAAAAAAAAAAACACACACAAAAGGGAAAAGGGAGGGGTGGCACACCACACACACTCAGACAAACAAAACACGAGACAAAAACCCAAAAGCAGGCACTCAAGTCCTGGCGGGTTTAAATAAACAAATTGTAACAAGAGATTTGAATCCGCTAAGTTAAGCGAACTCAAAGCAGGAGTTCACCTTACTGGGGGAATGTGGGAGAGCTCAGGAACATCGAGAAGACTCCTCGTTAGTCATTACTATGGTTGCAACTGAACAAAACTAATTGGATAACCAGGCCCCCATTGAGCCGATGTATAAGGGGAAGCCTATGTAAACCTAAAGAAATTTAGACAGAACTTGGGCATCTTAACCCGTGGGGGATTAGTGACGCCCACCAGTACGTGGCAGGAGGGACTACCTCTCCCGCTAACGGGTGCCCTCTATAACAGCAAGTGGGGCTCCCCTAGGGAGAGTCTCTGGGTCAGTGTCCTCAGGCAGGGTTCAGAGGGGGAGAGCGAAGCTGGTCCCGAGCTACGTGAGCCCCAGAACATGGACGCAGGGTCCTCTGCCTCCCCTGTGGTGGAGCAGTGGCAGGTGGTGCAGAGATGAGATGCAGTCGTCTCTGCCGTGGGGCGGTCTAACGGCTAGGGAGGCCAAGGTCGGCCAATTGGGAATGAGATGTTCTCAATCTGAAGGGCCTGTAAAAACAATGGAATGTCCTTCGACGACCGGATCGTTTAAAGTTTGTTTAGGTAAGCGGACATGCATCGCAAAGGGGGATCACCAGTGAAAGGGAATATTTTTCCCCTTCAATTCATCCAAGAGTGGGTTCAGAGCGGCTCTCTGGGCTAGAGTGAGACGGGATTAGTCCTGTTAAATCCTAATAGGGGGGGCCCTGATAGGAAAAGTGACTTACGGGCCGAGCTTCGAAGATGATGTCCTCCTTCATGGCAAAAAGTGGACCCCGGCCCTAATAAAAATCTCGTGGCCTTGGATCTGCAGTGTTTGGAGGTCTCAGTGCCCTGTGGGCCCTGTCTAGTTCAATATGGGCTGTTAGGCGGACGCCCTAGAAGGTCATTAAAGATAGCTGTGACCACTGCGAACAGATCAGCGTTAGGGACCGATTCGGGGAGGCCTCTGATGCGTTTGGTTATTGGCCCTTTCTACGATTTTCAATGTCATCTAAATGTGTTGCAGGGCAAATATTTGAGCCGGTGGTGTGCCACCTCATCAGTAACCGTTGCCAGATTAGCAGAGGTTGGGTCTGGGCCCGATCTAAATCGTCCACTTTTGTATGCAAGGATGATAGGTTCAGCTCGCGGTTGGCAAATTCCCTGACCATCTGTGTAGACAAAGTGGAGATGTCGGCTTTTGAAGGGAGCGATTGCATTAGTTGTTTCAGGTCGGCTAATATCACCGGCCTGTTTTCCAGTGATAACCGGGAGTTTTTGAACAGAAAGAGAGGCGTGCACCGGGCAGTGGTAGGTACTGGGGCTCCAAAATCACGGGTCGTACCCCTGGCTGTCAGTCGGGCATGTATTAGCGGAGAGGCCCCCGAGTAGGCAGAGGTTGCCCCCCCGTGTGATCCGGAGAGAGTCCAGCGCCTGGGGCCAGTGGCAGGCAGCGAGCCCCCAGGTGAGGCCCCTGGCCTAGGTAATGGGGACACGTCCCATGAAGACCCCTGGACCAATTGGGCGATCCTGCTGCAGGCGCATGTGGGCCCCAAAGTGCGGGGGAAAAGAGAGCTCCTGGGTCTTTGAGGGCACGGGCTCCCCCCTGTTTGTTGCCATTTCTACTATTTGCAGAGGTTGTCAAAGGGATCCGATCCCTGTGGGTAAGGGCCTGCAAGTGTGGGGCCTGGAGAGCAAGGCAAAGCCCCCTCCAGCTGAGGTGCCACTACCGCCCATGGATTGTGGAGGAAGAAGGGGCAGCCATCAAGGCTATGTATATGTCCACTGGTGCGGCGTGGTGATCCAGTGGTTTCCCGGGTAAAAGCAGGAGCCCGACTTGCGCACATAAGGAGAGCCTGTGGTAAGCGCGGTCAGCTCCGGCTGCGCGCGGGGTCTCAGCTGCAGCAGGCGGTGACTCACCCAGTGCGTCGGAGAAGCAGCGTTCCATTTCGGGTCCCAGGCGCCGGAGGAGAAGGACGAGTGTCCGAAGTCTCCGTCTCCATTGCAGGTACAGCGCCGCGTGTCGCCGGGGAGTCCCTCGGAGCCTCGGGGAGGGCGGGGATGATAGCGCTCCTCTCTTAGCAGGTCAGCCCTTCGGGGAGCCTGATAGAGACGCCACACGGCGTCGGCCATCTTGCGGCCCAGCGGGGCCGAGAGCGGGAGGAGGATGCGGGCTTCACCAGGGAAGAACAACCCAATGTCCTCCTGGTTAGTGCCAGAGGCGGGGTGCCCTTGGGTCTTTGTTTTTTTGCCAGTCTTCCCCCTGTTGGGTTTAGAATTAAGGCCTGAAAAAGCTGGAGACTGTGAGGAGCTCTGTGATGCGTGTCTTCACAACAGCCATTGCCAAACCACGCCCCCCCTTGGTTTACATATTTTGATCAAAAGATGTTTAAGCTGCCCACGACTTTCAACGTGATCTCAAAATTGGGCAGTCCTATGCTATCTTTACCCCTTCAATCGAGCCAATCAGGCCCCTCATGGGTCAACCGACCTCCATTATTCAGAGAGAAAAAAAAAAAAACACCCAACCTGCAAGCTGCCCTCTTATACAAACCCGTGGAGTGGGCCCGGGGGGCAGAAACCCAAAATGGAAGCACCCCTTCCTTCCCATTAGGTTAAAATCAATGTACACCAAGTATAACGTATGTTTCTGCACACAAAAACATTTCAGAAAAAACGTATGCAAACCTCGGTGCCACTGGCATGGCTGCGGCACACATGTAATTATACATGTACACACACAGACCGCGCCAGCGGCACACTACTGTCAAAAAGGGCAATACACTACGTGGAAATCCCTAAAGAAGCATTTATGCTATCTATCATACATGAAAAAACTTTGAGACTCTCGGTTCAGATATTTTGATCAAAAGATGTTTAAGCTGCCCATGACTTTCAACGTGATCTCAAAATCAGGCAGTCCTATGCTATCTTTACCTTTCAATCGAGCCAATCAGGCCTCTCACTGGGTCAACCGACCTCCATTATTCAGAGAGAAAAATAATAAAAACACCCAACCTGCAAGCTGCCCTTCTTATGACAGCCTGTGAGAGTGGGCGGGGACAGAAACCCAAAATGGAAGCACCCCTTCCTTCCCATATAGGTTAAAATCAATGTACACCAAGTCTCAAAGTTTTTTGATGTATGATAGATAGCATAAATGCTTCTTTAGGGATTTCCACGTAGTGTATTGCCCTTTTTGCAGTAGTGTGCCACTGGCGGCGGTCTGTGTGTGTACATGTATAATTACATGTGTGCCGCAGCCCTGCCAGTGGCACCGAAGTTTGCATAGGTTTTTTCAGAAATGTTTTTGTGTGCAGAAGCATACGTTATACTTGGTGTACATTGATTTTCCATCTCTCAATATTAAAATTAACTTACCCTTAAAATGACAGACTCCTCGTGTCCTTAGGTGGTAATGTTTTACACAGGATATGCAGTAGTCACTTTATCAGAGACTGTGAAAGCTGAAGCTTTGCCTCCGCATATGTCTACCCAAGAAGCTGAGTTTAAAAGCATTGGAAGAGGCCTGCAAGCATGCCAAAGGATGGACTGCCAATTTGCTGTAAGAAAAGATCTTGCTTTTAATTTTGGGCCATAGTCATGTGCGATCCCATATGCATATATGCAACATATATATATATATATATATATATGTATGTATTATATATATATATATATATATATATATATATATATATATATATATATATATATATATATTATATATTGCATATATGCATATGGGATCGCACATGACTATGGCCCAAAATGAAAAGCAAGATCTTTTCTTACAGCAAATTGACAACCTATTTAAAATGGTAAACAAGTGTGAGCATTGATGGAAGCATTGCTACTGCCTACAAAAATTGCAGTCATCAAGGATGGGCACCAGTGAAACAAAAGGAAACCACATAGTTAACCAAACAGCTAAAGCAGCAACCCGAACCAGGTTGAACCCGGCTGTCATTGCCCAAGTGCTGCAAGAAGAAACACCACAGCCACCTTTGGATTTTAATATCCTGAAAAAGGTACAAGAACAGGCTGGAGAAGAAGAAAATAAGATTTGGCATGAGAAGCATGGAATACTAACACGATTTGATTGACCCTACTAAGTGCTTCTGACATGCACACCTCTGTAAAGTTGGAGGAGAGACCAAATTGGATCCATGCCTCACACTGCAAAGAGATTACAGTACCTGAGCGAGAGAGGATTGAGGATTCAAGCATCTTATTGCAATGAGAAGGATAAATAAAAACACACCAGTGCATACTATGGTCCTGGAAGCACCCTGGGACACCCAATTTTTATATTGCAGATTTGCTTAGTTTGTAGCTGTGAGCATTTTATCCCTTGAAGATACCTTTCCAGAGGAAGGACAGTTTGTAATTAGAACATAAAAAATGCAAAGGAACAGGTTTACTTTAAAAAATGACAATAACAGACATTACTTATAATGCATTTCTTTCTCATATCTATGCTCATTTCTGGGGTGTGGTGAGTGGGAGAAAGAATCACCAAGGAAGATTTTACCAGTGCTCTGAGAGGACAGAGAGAAAAATATGTTTCTGATAATTATTGTGTTCCTATCTTATGGTATAACTCATCAGAGCCCATGGTGATAAAAAAGTTTAACTTCTGTATATTTTATTCCTGTCCCTCACTGGCAAGTCAAACATATTTAACATGTGGTCCACATTAAGTTAGCCTCAAATGCAGGAATAAATAATCCTTTCTCTCAATGGCTCCCAGAGATGTTTTGGAAATGGAGTGTTATTAATACCAATGTGTTCAAAGCCATTGGGGTCATAATACTAGTTATTATGATCCTGAGAGTTTGCTGTTGTCCCCTGCTATGTTTTAAAAAACTTCTAACATGATGGCTACCAATAACATGGTGCTCCAGATGAGGCTTCTCTCAGTTAGATCACTAGTCAGAGGAGGATTGTAATTAGAGATGGGCGAATTTCTCAAAAATTCGATTCGGTCACTTCGCCGAATTTTCCGACAAAAATAAATTCGGTCCGAATTACTTCGGCACGAATCGCGTTAAAAATCAGCTATTTCCAGGCAGCACAGAGCCTGCAGGGTGCTGTAGAACGTTGTGCCATGCTTAAATATGCAGAGGGAGCTAGGTTTGGTCTTCATACAATGTTGTGTTTTTGTATGACCCCGCAGATGACTGCCGCCGCTCCTAGAATCGCTTCACTATAAAATTTCCTGGGCACTTAAGAGGGCAAAACTGACCAAAAAAACTCAAGCGGGAATGTTAGCCTGATTAAAGTCATGCCAGCGGGAAAACTGGAAAAAACAAGTGAGAGCTCAGGTGGCAAAAATTAGTGACAGAGTGTGGAGGTGACGGGGCAGCCACAGCTGCATGAGGTCAGGTGTGGCTCAATGACAGTGTGGAGGTGGCAAAACACAAGGAAGCCCCAGAGTGGCACAATGGCTGAGAGCGGAGGTCTCGTCGGCAGCAGTATGAGGTCAGGCAGTGGCACAATGACATTCTGGAGGCGGCAAAAACCAGTATTAGGCCACAGAGTGGCCAATCCACAGTGTGGAGGTCACGGGCGGCGCAGTATAGAGATTGGCGTGGACAATGACATTCTGGAGGCGGCTAAACAGTGTTTTGGCCACAGAGTGGCACAATCACACAGGTGGAGGTCAAGGGCCAGGCAGCAGTATAGATCAAGCAGTGGCCCCAATGACATTCTGGAGGCGGGCAAAAATTTTGGGCCCCCAAAAGAGTGGAAACAATCACACAGTGTGGAGGCCCCCCACGGGCCGGGCAGCAGTATGGGGATCAGGCAGTGGCAAAATAAACCTTTTCGGGAAAGGCGGAAAAAACATTTAATTAGGCCAAGATGGCAAAAAATCACACAGTGTGGGGGGGCCCGGGACAGCAGCAGCTTGAGATCGGGCCCAGTGGAAACAATGCCCTTTTGGGGAAGGGGGGCCCAAAACAGGGGGGAAGCCACAAAAATGGCACAATGACTGAGGCGGGGCCCACGGCGGCACCCAGCATGAGGTCGGGCCCAGTGGCACAAGGGACATTCTGGAGGGGGAAAAAACCCAGTTTTGGGGCCCACAGATGGGGGGGGGGCAAAATTCACCAGTGTGGAGGTAAAGGGGCCAGCAGTATGAGTTCAGAAAGTGGCCATTGACATTCGGGAGGGGGCCAAAACGTTTTTAGGCCACGAGTGGCAAAATAAAACCCCGTGTGGAGGTAAACCAGTGGCAGCAGTATGAGATCAGGTTTGGGGGGCACAAGGGACATTCGGGAGCGGGAAAAAAACAAATTAGGCAACAGAGGGCCCCAATCACACAGTGTGGAGGTCACGGCCGGCAGAAAGTATGAGGTCAGGAAGTGGCCCCAATGCATTTGGAGGCACCCAAAACAGTTTTAGGCCCAAGAGGGGGACAGCGATAAAATTTGTGGGGGTTTCACGACAGAAAGCAGCATGAGGATCAGGCAGGGGCCCACAATGAAAATTCCCGGAGGGGCCCAAAAGAGTATTGGGGCCCACAGGGTGGAAACCAATCAACAGTGTGGGGGTCAGGGCCCCGGCGGGCCAGTATGGATCAGGCATTTGGCAAAAATGACATTCGGGAAAGGGGGCCCCTAAAAAAAGTTTTAAAGGGCCACAGAGTGGCCAATCACACAGTGTGGGGGGTTCACACCCGGCAGCTTTATGAGATCAGGCAGTGGCACAATGACTTTAATGGAGGGGGCAAAACAGTATTAGGCCCCCAAGAGTGGCACAATCTACAGTGTGGAGGAAAAACGAAAAGCGCCCCATGAGATCAGGCATTTGGCCCCAAGGGAAAATTTGGAGGGTGGAAAAACCCAGAGGAAGGCCCCCCAAAATTTGGCACAAGTGAGGGGCGGGGGTTTCACGGGGGGAAGGCACCCATAAATTCGGGGAGTGGCACAATGACACAGTGGGGGGGCCACGGCGGGGGGTCACGGCGGGCAGCATTGAGGTCAGGGGGTGGGGCAAAAAGGGACATTTGGAGGTGGCAAAAAGGGGGAAGCCCCCTAAAGTGGACAAGGGAATGGGAGCGGAGGTCACGGCGGAGCGAGGGAGGTCGGGGCCCAGTGGCAAAAATGTTTTTTCTGGAGGGGGGGGGGGCCCAAAAAAACAGTATTAGGCACAAGTTGGCAAAACCCACCCCTTTTTGGGGAAAAGGTCGGGGGCCCCGGGCCAGCGTATGAGGTCAGGAAGTGGCAAAAGGGACTTTCGGAAATGGGGGAAAAAAACAGTATTAGGCCCCACAGATTTGGCACAGGGATACAGTGTGGGGGGTCATGACGAAAGCAGCATGAGATCGGGGCAGGGGCACAATGACATTTGGAGGCGGAAAAAAAGTTTTGGGCCCCACAGAGTGGCTTTATTACACAGTGTGGAGGCCCCGGGGGGGGCCCGCAGTATGAGATCGGGGGCAGGGGCCACAATGACATTTGGGGGGCCCCCCAAAAAAAGTATTAGGCCCACAGAGTGGCCCCCAATCACAAAAGGTGTGGAGGCCCACGACACCCAGAAAGCAGGGAGTTCAGGCGGGGGGCACAATGACATTCTGGAGGGGGCCCCAAAACCCAGTATTAGGCCACGAGTGGCACAACCCACACAGTGTGGAGGTCACAACAGCGCAGCATGAAAATTCGGCAGCAGCAAAAAGACATTCTGGAGGTGGCAAATCGGGGAGGAAGCCACAGAGTGGCACAGTGATGAGAGGGGGAAGGTCCGGCGGGCAGCAGCTTGAGGGTGGAAAGTGGCCACAATGACAAAGTGTGGGGGGACATGGCAGCAGCCACAGCAGCGCATGAGGTCGGAAAGGGCACAATGACAAAAGTGTGGATGCCCAAGGCAAAGAAAACCCAAAAGCAGCTTGAGGGCATAGAGTGGCCCCAAGGGACGAGTGTTGAGGTGGGGGGCAATCCCAGCCCCGGGTTTAAAGATGGGTAGGCAGTGGAAAAAAAAGTCAGCAGATGTTTTGGATCAGGGGGTGGCGAATCAGAATTGTGGCTGAGGGGGCAGGTTTTTTTAAACCCAGACTAAACCCCTAAGGCTTTGGGTTTGTGGGGAAAAATTCCTGGTCGACCCAAGCCTGATTCTTTTGGGAAAAGGTCAGTCGTTCCAAAATTTTCCCAATGGCCCAAGCGGGTTCTCCTTGGATTTAACGAGGGCCCCGCCGCACTGAACCCCGCTCTGATGCCCCCCCCTAGGGCCCGGGGCAGGCGGGCTTCTCCATGCAAACTGGGCCCAAGTTCCCGGCCACACACCCAAGTTTGGCTGCCCAGTAGCCCAGAAGATTTTCCCAAAAATAAAGGTGGCAGGGGGTGTCCCTTCCAAAGGGTGGGCCCCCCAAACCCTGTTGGTTCAGGGCTTTTCCGGGTTTCCTGTGTGTTGCGATTTTGCCCCTTCATAGGGGGGTTTAAAAGGAAGCTGTCATCGTGACTCCAGGACTTGGGGTTTACTACTGTTGGAGTTTGGTTTACTGCCCCTACCCCCCCCCCTTCCCCCCAAGCAGCCGCGGCTTTTTAGTACGGGAGGCTGGGGAAAACCCCCCTTTTTCAAAACCTGCAGAGGAGGGACGATCCCGCCATAGGAAAGCGCCAACTGATTAGGGGGAGGATTTCCCTAAAAGTGTTTGAGTTTGTTTCCCCTTCCCCCAAATAGCTGGGAAAAAGGCTCCCATTTTGGCCCGGTAGCGGGGGCCCCCAATAGGGTGGAAAAGCCAGAAGTCATCCTTTTGCTGGTTGCTGACTATTCGGCTGCCCTTTTTGGGGCCCGGGCAAATAAGCATGTGCGGGCCATCTGCACAAGTGACCCCCAAAGGGGCCTCCCTCCCCCAAAATTTCCCCAATGTTTTATTTCCCAGGGGTGTTGGGGGGTCTTTCTGCCTCTTTTCCTCCTCATCTCCATCCCCCTCCCCCCAAGTGCTCCTGCCCCTTTCCCCCTCTTGTCCCGGGGAAAGAAAATCCACTCATTTCCCCAAAGAAAATGCAATCTGCCCCTACCCCCTCTCCTCCTCCTCCTTTTCAGTCCCCAACCGGATTTCATGGGGCCCCACAAAGATTTTAGTCGCCCGGTCTCCGCCCCTTTCCCCAGAAAAGATTTTTAAAGCATCTGTTCCAGGACATGAAGCAGTGGAATGATTTTAAATTCATCCCGAAAGCCCTGGGAGGGCCCAAATAACATGGGCCTCCCTTGGGAAGGGCCCCTCAAAAAAACGGCAGGTGTAACCCATGAGCTGCCCCTGCTGACATAAATTTACACAGGGGAGTCCCTTCTTTTCTGCCTGGATCACCCAAAAAAATTTTTAATGGCCTTTCTTTTGTTCATACGTCGGCCCCCAAACTTTGTGCGGGGCGGGGGAATTCCGGGCGGGGGGGAAAAAATGCAAAATCAGAGTTTTGGTTGGGGGAGGGCCGTTCTGCGCTCCCAAATCAGGAGGGTGTTCCTGGTTTTGTACAAAGGATAAAGGGGAATTACAGGTTTCCCCGGGAAAAATTTTCAAATTGCTTCGGGAAACCTTTTTTCACAAACAGTTGAAAACTTTGCGTCATGAAGGGTGAAAGGGACTATCCCTCCTCGGTGAAAGAGCGGACACCATGTTCCTCCCAAATTGTCCGTCCCCCATGGTCCGATTTGAAAGTTTGGCGCGGAGAAAAGCCACACATCTTTTTTCTTGCTGCTTTTTGACGCGGAGCATTTTCCCCCCCTGTGTGATTTTCTTTTCGCCGAGGCAACCCGGGGGTGTAGCATGGGGGAAAAACGTTTGTCCCCTACAAAATGTGGTATGATGGAGGTTTTAACTTGTGGGGGCCCTGAGATGGTGGGGGTTGGTGGAGGAGGAGGAGGCGGACATTGGCGCAGGTGCAGCTTTTTTGACAAGGTGGGGAAAAAGCGGCGTTCCTGTCCAAGTTGTTGGTTGCCGGGGCTGGAAGCACATTAAAACCCAGGGGGCCTTTAGGGACTTTTTTCTGGCCCTGGACCGGGGTTACAGCCCCAGATTTTCCGCGCTGCCGTGCCCCTTTGGGGGGGGGGGGGGGAAATTTTAAAACCCGAAAAGCTCAAGGACTCCCCCACCTTCTGTTTAATATTTATGAAGTGCGGGTTTTATGCCTTTTTGGAAAAAAAAATTTACGGCTTGGAACTCTCCATCTGGGTCGGCAAAAGCCATTATTTTCCCCTGAATTTGGTGCAGATTTTCCAAACCTTTTGGGAAAGGGGGGGATTTGCAAATACCAAAAAATTTGGAAGGAGCCGGTAAAGCTGCTGCACCTTGGGAAATGGTTTTGGAAACCCCCCCCAAAACTGTTGTCTCTTTGAAATCGCCTCGTAAACCCAAATGTTGGGGCCCCATGAGTAGCGGGAGCAGGGAGATCGGGAAACCGGGAGATGATGCCCAAAAAAGAAACGCCCCCTTTGCGAGGTGGTGGAGCCTTGGGACGGGCCCCGCAAGGCATGCGTGCCAGGGGGTGTTTGCTTTGTTTTGCTCCCGGGCGCGGGAAAGGCCCCCCCTTTTCTGGCCACGTTTCTCCAGGCCCCCGGATGGTGTTTCCCTGCAGTGTTGACGCGGGGGGCCGGGGTTTGCCAACGTTAGCCCCCGGGCCCCAAGCAAAAATTTTCTGCCCCCAGATTCACTTATCCCCAATTAGGCTCCTCCAGGGTTTAGAAAAGAACTGCCCCAACCCAGATTTATCGGATTTTCCCCGCCAAAGCTTTGCACTGATTTGAAACTACTCCCGCCGCTCCCCTCGTTTGGGGCCCCGGGTCCCGAAAACTTTCTTGGCCTGCAAACCCGGGTTTTTTTTTACCCCGTGGCCGTTTGGCCCCCGACCCCAACTGCGCTATCCTGTGATTTCCACGGCCCCACCGACCCACGTGCGGGCCCTCCCGCTGCTGCCTTCGCGAAAAAGCTAAAGGCCCCTTTCCCTTTCCTGAGGGGAATGATTTAAAAGCCATTTGCCTCCCCGGGGGCCCCCAAAAGGGGGGGGTGGGGAACATCATCATCTTTTTTGTTTTTCATCTTTAAACTGGGTCCTCATCCCCCGGTTTTTGGGTTTATCCCGGGGCTGACCCCCTCCAAAACATAAACCCTCCCATGCACTCTCCACTCTTTTACTTCGGCCTATGCAAGAAGCAGGCGATTTTGGGCCCCCAAAATTCTTCGTTCCCAAATAGCTGCTGACTCCCCTTTCCTTTAAAAATTTTTCACCCCCTGTTTATTAGGCGCTGAGGCCCAAAACACATAGTAGATCTCTGGCTGAGGGAACCGGTGGGACAGAGGGGGGGTCTGAGGGACAGGTGAGGGCCCGGTTGGGCCCGCTCCCCGGGGCCCTGCCCAATAATGGTTTCCCCCCCGGGTCTTGGGTGGGGTTTTCAAAATGTTTATTTTGGGTGGAAGAGGATGGGCCTGTCAAACCCAAACAAGGGAAAAAATTGGGTTGCTGAACCAACCAACCCGGCCCCTAGATGACACGGGCCCGTTGTGGCCCTCCCCCGAGTGGGCCCCCGCTGGACGTCCCCTTTTCGTGCTTTGGGGGCCGGGGGCCCGTTTCCCGGGTTTTTTTGTGCCCCCTGCCACTACAGGTTTCAGAGCTGCCACCTCTTGCCGGGCATAATGTTTGTTCTAAAAAAGTAAAAGAAACTGTTTGATGATGATATTGTATATGATAATATCCCCTGTTTTTGAACTCCAAATGAACCCTAAAAAGTTTGGGTAACCCTTGGATATTTAAAATTTCGCTCCCCCCAAATGGCCAGGGGAAAAATTTTTTGTATTTTGTCGTTTTTTAAAAAAAATTTTGTTTTTTTACTAAAAAGTTTAAAAACACAAACAGGCTTTAAAAAAAACCCTAGGCTGGGAAATTTGGCTACAGGAAATTTTTTAAAGTTTGGCGTTTTAAAAAAAACGGTTTTTTTTGTCAGCACACTAGCAAAACAACGCTTTAAAATTTAAACCCCGGGGTGTTTAAAATTTCGCCAAAGAATTGGCCCACAAAATAGTAGCTTTGGAAACGTGTTAAAAATTTTGGGGTTTTTACGGGCCCCAAAAAACCAAAAAGGGTACAGTTGTAAAATTTAAACCCTTTTTTTGTGAAAATTTGGCTACAGGAAAAAAAGTAAAATTTTTGGCGTTGAAAAAAAACGGTTTATTCTTGTCAAACACACCAGCAAAACAACGCTTAATTAACCCCGGATTAAATTGCGCCAAAGAATTGAGCCCACAAACTGTAGCTTTGTAGCGTGTTAAAATTGCGTGTTTTCTCGCCACACAACAAGGATACAGTTGTAATTAAATTTTGCTTGTGAATTGGGGCACGGGAAAAAATTTATATTTTTTGGCTTAAAAAAGAGGGTTTTTGGGGCAGCCAACACCACAAAACAACGCTTAATTAAACCTGGATGTAAATTGCGGCAGAATTGAGCCCCCAAAATAGTAGCTTTGTAGCGTGTTACAATTGGTGTTTTCTACGCCCCCAACAACAAGAGATACTTTGAAATTTAAACTTTGTTTGGAATTGGCTACAGGAAAAATTTATATATTTTTGGCATTAAAAAAAAAGGTTTCTTGGGGGTCAGACACCAGCAAAACAACCTTAATTAACCCGGTGAAATTGCGCCAATGAATTGAGCCGCACAAAAAGTAGCTTTGTAGCGGTTAAAAATTGCTGTTTTTATCCCACACAAAAAGAGATACAGTTGAAATTTAACCTTTGCTTAATTTGGCTACAGGAAAAATTTATATATTTTGGCGTTAAAAAAGACGGTTTTTTGGGGGCGCACACCGCAAAACAACGCTTAATTAACCCTGAAATGTATATGGGCCAATAGAATTGAGCACCCCAAAATAAGTGTATTTGATTGTAAAAACGTGTTTTTTTTTAAAATGAAATACAACATGAACTGGCTTAGATCCCCCTTGGATATTAAATGTATATGCAGCGCAGGGGGACCACACGGATTTAGATCCAATACCCCAAAAAAATTAGAAATAGAACTTTTAAGAAAAACATCTTGAGAAAAGCTGAGAACCCCACAGAAATGCTATAAAAAATCAATTTTTCAAAAAGAGCTATCAGCCGGGGGCAGCACTTCCCCTGATGACAAGTGAGAGGTGTGACCCCCGGCATCGGGCCGGACTTTATAGGGGTGACGTCACAGAATCCCCCGGGTTTCCTGATTGGCTTCATTCTCCCAAAAAGTCATGCGGCAGCCCTACTTCCCCCCAGAGTGCTTTCCCCTGTAGCGCCTGTGCTCGCAGCCATTTTATCATCAAAAGCCACTTCTTTCCCCGAAGTACCCAAAGTTCGATTTCGTTACGAACCGAGTTTTTTTGAAATTCTAAACGAATTCCACTTCGTTAGAATCAATTCGCCCATCTCTAATTGTAATGTTATGTAAAGAACTCAGAATAGAAAAGAAACGAGAAGGGGGATGGAGGCTGCAGCAGTGTGTTACCAGCCTTATGGCTAACATTTGGTATTAGGAAGACCAGCTTCCCTCATGGGGTATAGCCCTTTGGATAGGACCCTTGTGTATCTCGATTAGATATCTCAATTAGGTATCTAATTTAAAAATGCAAACTTAAGGGGATAATTTTTATGGATATTAAATTATTCAATAGTCCTTATAGGGTATTAAAGTTTTTGCAAATTTTTGAGCTGAAAAAAGACGACAGCAAATTTTCCCTTGTGTATGAAAATTCCTTTTTTTTTCCCTGTATCAACTTCAACACACATTTTCTGTTTTTTGTGAACCCTCCCCCACTTTGGCCGACATGTATGATCGGGAGTTGCGCCTGTTTTCTGGCGAAAACGGCGCCTCACTGATCAGAATCCCATGTCGGACGCAGTGATCATGTTGGGCGAAACCTTCGCCTAACATAAAAGGGCGTCAATGGGCCCCGGGGGGTTTTCCCGGGGGGGGAGGGGGACTTTTCGAAAACTCCGAGGCAGTATGCGCGGCTCGAAATGTGCGCCGCATTGCAGCGCTCGCCAGCTCCACAGGCAGACCTAGTTAAGCGGGTCTAAATGACCGGGGGACAATAAAGGGGAGAAACGAACTGAGGGAAACATATAAAAGACGCAAAAGAAAACAAATACTCTCCAGCCCCTGAGCTGGATTTATGATTCCCAAAAAATCGCTTTTTTAAACATGTAAAACTTATCAGAAAAAAAACTAAAACCCTCTAAAAAAAAATACATAAATAAAACCTTTTCCAAAAATAAAGAACGACGCTTTTTGGGTTTTTTTCAAATGCATCTATAAAAAAACGTACATGCCGAAATCAAATGAAAGACTAAGAAGTTTTGTACCAAAAGTGTATATAAAAATGATCAATAATATGGGGGTAACGAAAGTAAACAAATAAAAATGAATTCATTGATTAAACCATCACGTACAACGGTGATGGTGAGCACTGTACCTGAAGAGATCCTAGTGGTGCACTGCCATGTATGAAGACACCATATTTGGAACTAGCACACGGGGTGAGAGACTATTAGGCCATGTTCACACGGCTTAAAATGGGCCGTATTTTGCCGAAGTGCGCCAATTACGGGCCGAAAACGGCCCATCTTACGTAATTAAACAGTCTCATAAAAACAATGGATTACTTCTCCTCTCCCCCCCCGGGGCGAACCCGGGAGATAATTGAAAAATGCCTTTCAGGGGCGTATACGCCCACTACATATTGTCTAGGGGCCGGCGAAGTCCCGGGCCCCCCGTCCCCCCGCCCCGCCCCCGTCCACCCGGCGTAATTGCGGGGCGTAATTCCGCCCTGCAAATACACCGTGTGAACATAGCCTTACAGATTTTTTATCGCTCTCAAAGAAAGTTTCAAGTAAAGGTGGCTGCAAGGGGTTTTTTAAATTTTGGGGTTTTTTTCCCTTTTCATAAAACTTTCAAACCCCCCCTTTTTGTTTGTGGTATATCATACAATACCCAAATAATATTGCCTTAAAGTGTCCAAGTATACAGTCTTTTCCCTAATACTGACAGCAAAACAAGCTAAGGAATGAAACTTTATGTGCAGCTACATTTTCTTCATATGGGATTGGGAGTGCCACTTCACCCAAATTCCTGATTATAAATATGAATTTTCGGGGCAAATTCACATGTTGGCTCCTGGTAATTTTGGGCAATTTATTTTTGAGGGCATTTTCCACTGGTATTCAGTGGACCCCTTTTGAGCAAATACTCAAGAAAAAAAGGCACTCTAATTATAAACTGTGAAAAAAAAGTCATGGAGGAATGGGACTGCCCCTTTTGAAAAAAATTTGGATCCACCATCATGAATGATATCCCAAACATTGATATAGGGGCTTAGGGTACAGAGGACATATAGACTGGGAGGGGTGCATTTTGAAATGTTTATTTTAAATGCCTGAACATTTTTTCACAGCATACATGGAGGATGACCTGGCCGGGAGAACCACTGTTTATTAGATCAACATACTATGACAAGGGTTATTTAACCTCTTTATGACCAGACCTACTAGTGGTCTCGATGCGACTTGCATGATTCTATGTGGATCTTTTAATCGCCTTTCATAAATAAATTTTTGGAACCATGTTTTCACCCTTGAGAATGTTCTCCCTGGCTGTTTTTTTTTGTTTTGTGTTGTTGCTTCCTTGCTGATATCTCTTCTCATCGACCCGGGGGCTTGTTATTTCCCCTTTCACAATCGACCAGGTACTGACTCCGTTTTTGTTTTTCCAGACCTAAAGTGCATCTCCCAATTAAATACCACAAAAAAGATAGTCGATATCAATAATTTAAGCAACTACAGAAACCCAAAATATTTATAGACTCATTACAGAGAATTACAAGGTTAATAAATACATTTGAAAACCCTATAACAAAAAAAAAAAGTTAGTCCTGGAGAACCCGTTTAATTTTCAATGATATTCAAATTTTTTGAGATATACTAGTATTTTGGCCATGTTGACCAAGCCTTTCTTTAGGTTTTCATCATCACATTCCATGAGTCATAACTTTTTTATTTTTTATCAACAAAGTCGTTTAGGGGTTTGTTTAATATGGGCAGAGATACATTTTTCGTTTGAACCATTTTGTATCACCAAATGCAACTTACTGAATCATTTTTATGAAAAAGACAATTCTGACATTTTTTTTTTATGTTTTACATTTTTTTCCATTCACTGTGCAGCATAAATAATATGTTCATTTGTTCTGTGGGCCAAACTATGTATGAGCTTTTTACATTTGACTACTTCTGCAAAATAAAAAAAATGTTTTTCATTCTAAAAACCATAACCTTTTTATTGTGGTGGATTACTTTAGTATAACTTTTTTTTAGCATTTGCCTCTTTCCTCATTGTTTATTCCCTTTATTTTGGGGACTTATGCCAACCAAGAATATTGCTATTTTTTGGTACTTCTTTTATTTTTTCTTATCTGACACATCCTCCAGCCTTTATCCTTTCATGTATTTCAGATTTTAACATAATATAATAAAATGTCTATGTTTTGGTAATTTTGGTTACCCCAGCACATTCATTTTTTGGTTGTATAAAATATTGCTCTGCTGTGCTTTTTCCTTGGGGCTGTTAATTTTTGTAGGGAGTGACTTTTTAGTTTGTTTTTGGTAATATATAGGCAAACATGTGAGAAAGCGGGCAGTTAACCTGGGAAGGAGGAGAGCCCCAAAATCCATCCCCCCAAAATTTTTTCCCCGTTTCCCCCCATTTAATTTTTCAAATATGTTTTCCCCAAAATAAAATTTTTAAGGGGGGGCATTTTTCTTTCCCTTTAAACTAAAAGCCGCTTTTCAAATAAAAGCCCCCCAAAAAGTCCACTGTCCCCTGCCTACAAAATTACTCACAGGAATAAAAATGTAAATCAGCATTAAAATAAACATACATTTTTAATACCAACAAAATCAATGTTTTGACCGTGCCCATTGTCAGAAATTGTTACTCCCAGCAATTAAATGCCTCTCACAAATCTGTTATAATATTATGTTTCAGTCACATTGCAAGCAATACAAACAGCAACATTTATCTTGCAAATGCTGACATGCTTATCTCCACAACAAGTGGTAATTTTTCTCCTTTTACCAAGTTAGCTGGAGATTTCCATGTGAAGAGGGGGGTTTGGAAAATGAGTGTTCTGGTCTGTGCATAGATTAGCAAGGCAACCTATGCCCCATGGGAAATGCCCCGCAAAAGCCCTGTAGGCCACGGTGCAAATGGGTGAAAGCTAGGCTAGTCTAGAAGTTGGTGCACATATAAACCTAGTATTTCAACAAAGCAAAAAAAAAAGTTATGCATTTCCCCCAAAAAGGAAATGAAATGAAATATCCATTTTCCCAAAAAATATTCTCTGGGGGTTTAAAAAAACTTTTAATTGTGAAATTTGCAAAACACAGTAGCAGATTACACTGACAACTAAATCAAAAGAGAATACGAAAGCCATTGGAAGCCCAAATCTGATTGATGGATTTGCTAAGCAGTATTGTCAGAACCAGCATTTCTTTTAAAGGCACTATCAATTAAAATGAAAGCTGTCGGCAATATTAATCGTGGTGTTTAAAAAATATTGTCAGGGAAGGAGACCGTAGAAATAGGAAAGGACTGTCTAATTGGAAGACAGTTATACACATAGCTCAGCACTTGTATTTTTCTGCTACTCTAGGTAATATTGATCGTATATTTGCATTAAAATGTTGAATTGGGTTCTCTCCACTATCTTGGAAAAAAAATCAATAATAATGGTGGAGCAAATAACAGTTATGTCTACTCAATGAATCGTGAACTTAAGCAAAATCATCTTAATACACCCAGTTACTCAGTGCTCTGAAATCTTAGCAGATAATAATTTTTATGATGATGTCACTCTTTTAACCCTTTACCGCCACAGCCATTTTTTGGGCCCTTTCCTTACAAACCTAAAATTTTTAAATCAAGAAAGGGGAATAATTAGTAATCTATCAACAAAATTTTTTACTTTTAAAATATATGTGATTTTGACACATGTACTTAAGGGTTATCTTGAGGGCGAATTGATTCAAGAAGTGGGAAATCGTTTAGAATTTTCAGAAAACGTCGGTTCGGAACGAAGTCGAAGTTTTTGGGGAAATTTGGTTTAACGAAGTGTTTCTTTTTATTGATAAAATGGGTGCGAGCACATGGCGCTACATGGGCATAGCACCCTGGGAGGGAAGAAGGGGGAAGCCTCATACATGTGCAGAGAAAAAGCCAATCAAACCCGGGATTCGTGAGTCACCGCATATAAAGTCCGGGCGCGACGCGGGACTCATACCCCCCCTCACTTACGATCAGGGAAAGGGGCTGCCCGCGGGTGATTGTTACGGGAAAAAATGATTTTTATAAAAAGATTTCTGTGGGTGTCTCAGCTTGCTCAGAGACGCTTCTCTTAAAAATTCTATTTCGATTTTTTGGGGATTGGATCGAAAAACCAGTTGGGCGTCCACTCAGCTGCTAACATTTTTAAAACCATCTGCTCACAGCAAAAGAATATCCAGGGGGATCTAAGCCAGTTCCTGTGTATTCATTTAAAGAAACAGCGTTTTTTCAAACAAATACCACTTTTCATTTTTTTCTGCTCAAATTTTTTTGGGGCAATTTTACATCCAGGGGTTAATTAAGCGTTGCTAATCACTGTAGGACTCCCAAGAAACCGCATTTCAACGCCAAAATATATACATTTACCTGAGCAAATTCACAACGAAGGGTTTAAATTACAATTTACTCTTTTGTGTGGCGAAAAAAAACGCCATTGTAACACCTACAAAGCTACTATTTGGGGGGCTCAATTTTTTTGCCAATTTACATCCGGGGGTTAATTAAGCGTTGTTTTCAGCTGTGGTATCCCAAAAAACCGTCTTTTTTTCAACAACAAAATATATACATTTTCCTGTGCATAATTCACAAGCAAAGGGTTAATTTTAAAATTTTTATTCTTGTTTTTTGGCGAAAAAAAAAAACCGCATTGTAACACGCTACAAAGCACAGTTTGTTGGGGTCAATTGTTTGGCGCAATTTTTACATCCAGGGGTTAATTAAGCGTGTTTTTCAGCTGTGGTGATCCCAAGAAACCGCATTTTCAACCCAAAATATATACATTTTTCCTGTACCCAATTTACACACAAGGTTAATTACAATTTTATCTCTTGTTGTGTAGCGAAAAAAACACCCCATTTAAATCCCAAAAGCTACTATTTTTGTGGTGGCTCAATTTTGGCACAATTTAATCCAGGGGCAATTAAGCGTTTTTTTTCAGCTGTGTGATCCAAGAAACCGTCATTTTCCCCGCCAAAAATATCGTTTTTCCTGTCCCAAATTCACAAAGAAAAAGGTTTAAATTACAATTTTATCTCTTGTTTTTGGGGTGAGAAAACACGCAATTTAACGTACAAAGCTAGTAGTTTGGGGTTGCTCAATTCTTTGCAAAATTTTAAACCCCAAGGGTTTTAACCCGTTGTTCTGAATTTTTAAACTCAGTAAAAGAAACTTTTTTTTTTCACCCCAAGAAAAATTTCTGTGCAAAATTCAACCAAGGGTTTTTTTTAAGCCTGTTTTGTTTTTATATTCATAAAAACACAGAGTTTTTAAACGGCACATACAAACAATTTTTCCTGCCCATTTGTGGAGCGCAATTTTTATCGAACGTTTACCAAGCTTGTTTACTGTTCATTTTGGCGTCAAATACAGGTGTGTAATTTATCATAAACAAGATATCTTCATCAAACAGTTCCTGTACATTTTAGAACAAACAGTATGTCAGCAGAGAGGTTGGCAGGCCTCTTCACCTGCGAGTTGCAAAGGCACAAACACATTCCCAGCCCAGGTGCTGCAGCACATCAAAGGGGACTCGCAGCAGGGGTCACTTCGGTTAGGTCCACAACGGCCCAGCGTGTCTATCACAAGCGAGCCCGTGTGTTAGTTCAGCAACCCAATGTGTTCTTGATCTTGGTTGACTATGTCGACTCCACTTACTCCCAAGATGAAATCTGACAACCCCAGCCAATATCCGGTGGGGCAAACGTCAGACACAACCTCTTAATTCTGGCATGGCCCGGGAGCAGCGTTCACCGCCCTACCTGTACTTCACCCGCCTCTGTCCCATCCGGTCCTTATCCAAGAATCTACTATGTGGTCTGGGCTCATCGCCACTATATAGCGCGAGGAAGAACAATTTGAGGAGGGCAAGTCAGCAGCTACTTGGCAGCGAAGAAATGGGGCCAAAAATCCCTGCATGCTTGCAGTAGGCGGCAAAGTATAGATTGGAGACGGCATGGAGGTCATGTTGTGAGGTGTCAGCCTCGCATACCAAGACCGGTGATGAAGGACAGCAGTGATGATGAAACCACAA
The DNA here is from genome assembly GCA_025379985.1 of Phyllomedusa bahiana. NCBI lineage: Eukaryota > Metazoa > Chordata > Amphibia > Anura > Hylidae > Phyllomedusa > Phyllomedusa bahiana. The sequence continues at coordinate 31,747 of JAODAL010020796.1, forward strand.
ATAGATGAAGATTAGCCGACCCGCACATGGAGCACGGGTGAGGCAAGGCTTCATCATCGTCAGGAGAAGGGAATGGGCCCCTCTCCAGCCTTGCGTGACAGGCAGCAGCGCAGCCAGCAAGTGGTTGTGTGGCGTGATAATCAGCAGGGTAGCAGCGTGTGGAGTCGGTAGCATAAGCGTCCACGGGTAAAAAACCCGCTTCGCAGTTCCAAGAAAGTAGCGAGCACAGGGCTCAGCTGAGGCAGCGGCGGCAGTAGTCACTGAGCGTTGGCGGTAAAATTTCGATTTTCGGCGGTGTGGCAAGTTCTTTGCTAAGACACCGGAGGATCGAATATGGGTATAGTAGAATCTGTAAGCAGAAATGGAAGTCGTGCCAGGGAAGCTAACGTTGGCACCACGGCCCTGCGTCAATACATGCAGCCTGGGAGAAACGTGGCTCAGATGTGGAGGGGTCCATCCCACCGCCGCAGCAACAGCAGCAGCAGCAGAGCCCAGTGGCACGCATGCCATATGCAGCCATCAAGGCTCCATCACCTCTGCAGAAGGAGCTGTTTCTCTTTGACATCATCTCCTGGTCCAGATGCCCCTGCTCCTCGCTGACTCATGGCGCCAGCAAGTCGTTCAGCGAGGCGATTGCAAAGAGGACAACATTATGCGTCCAACATCCTAAGTGTCAGCAGCTGACCGTGCTCCTGTCCAAGTTGTTTGGTACGTGCAGCCCGTCCCTTTCCAAATCGTGGACTCTGCACGGTTCATATAACTAATGGCTTGTGCGAGAGCCGAGATGGAGATCCAAGCCGTAATTTCTTTTCCAAAAAGGCAGTACCAGCACTGTCCAATAAATATGAGAACATGAAGGTGGGCCAATCCTTGAGCTTATCGGTTTGTTCCAAGGTGCACGGCAGTGCGGAACGTCTGGAGCTGTAACTACGGTCAGGGCCAGTACATGGTCCCATTACGGCCCACTGGTTGAAAGTGCTCCGGGCCAGGCACACCAAAACTTGGACAGGAGACGCCGCTTTTCTCCTCCACGTTGTCAAACTGCGGCTCCTGCGCCAATGTCCGCCTCCTCCACCTCCACCACCATACAGACCTCTACAAGTACTGCTCCATCTTACCAACAGTGTTGGGCAACAGCGGTGTCACGCAGTACTACTCCTTGGTCTTGCTCGGCAAACGAAGTCACACAGGGGGAGAACAGCTCCGCGTCATGCAGCAAGAATTCGTGTGTGCTTTCTCCGCACCAACGCAAATCGAACCATGGTGATGGACAATGGGGAGAACATGGTGTCCACGATGCAACCGAGGAGGGATGGTCCATGCGCCCTGCGATGCGCACGTGTTCAATCTGGTTGTGAAATGGTTCCTGAAGTCTTCCATCGATCTTCAGAACATTCTGAAATGGCCAGGAACTGTGCATGCAACTTTATCCATTCGTACAAAGCCAGGAAAACCTCCCTCGAGTTTGCAGCGGCAGGAACGGCCCTCCCCCAACACACTCCTGATATGCGATGTTCCACCCGTTGGTATTCCAGCCTGCACATGTTGGACCGACGTAAGAACAGAGAAAGGCATAATGATTTTTTGATGATCCAGGCAGACAGAAGTACCCCTGTGTAACTTTGATGTCAGCCAGTGACGCTCATGCATGACAACCTTGCCGTTTGTTTGAGGGCCATTCGAGGAGGCGACGTTATTTGTCCAAGTCGCCATGAACTACGGATGAATAACGTCATTCCACTCTTCATGTCCTGAAACAGATGCCTGAAAAATCTGTCTGGGCAGGGGACAGGAGAACGTGCGGTCACAAAATGGGAGCCTTTTTCCCCAGCTATTGAGAGGGATGACAATCTCAAATACTAAGGAAATCCTCCGTAGTCATTGGCCGCAGCCCATGTGCGGCATCGTCCCTCCTCTGAAGGTCTGACCGGGGGGTTCTTTCAGCGCTCACGTACTCTGCGCGGCTGCTGGGGAATAGGTGGGTGTCGGAGCATTACCAGCTCCATCAGCAGCAACCTAAGTCTAGACTCACAGATGAGCAGCTTCCTTGCACCCCGCTAGTGAGGATGGACTCGCCAGCGCAGCAGCAGGACCTGGAGCAGGCCTGAACCACAGGTGGTGGCCTACTTGGAAAAGCACTCTGCCACCCCAGTTAAAGATCCCTGGACTACTGGGGCCCCCCCAGCCAAACTGGAATGTTGTGGGCCGCAACTTGCCGATTTGCAGTGGAGAAGACTGCTCAAGCCCGGCCATAGTGTGGCATAAGCGGGTGTTCAGTGCGGCAGGGGCCACACGCTACTCCAAGGAGAACCCGCTGTCCACGGGTAAGTGGAACGACTGACTTTTTGTCAAGATGAATCAGGAGTTGATCGCAAGGAATTTCCACACAACAATGGCCATAGCGTCAGACTACATCAGCCATGATTGCCTCACCCAAACTGTAAATAAAATGAGTCTGGGTTCAAACACCCTGCCTCAGCCACTTTTCTGATGCCGCCGACCCGACTGAATGCCACACATCTGCTGACAGTTTTTATCCATATGCCACCAACCATACTTTACCCAAGGACTGGTATTGCCACCACCTCCACATCTGTCCATATGGCACTGTCTGACACCCTCATGCTGCCTGCTGTGGGCTTGCTGCCGTGACCTCCACACTGTGTCATTGGGCCACTCTCTGACCTCGATTCTGTGCTTAATTCCTGCCGCCGTCAACTCCCACTCTCTGTCATATGTGCCACTCTGTGGCCTATACCTGTTTTTTCCACCTCCAGAATGTCATTGTGCCACTGTCTTACCGTCATGCTGTGCTGCTGTGCTGCTGCCGTGACCTACACACTCTGTCATGTGCCACGTCTGACCTCATGCAGTCTGCTCTGGCTGCTGCCGTGAACCTACACACTCAGGTCATTGTGCCACTGACTGACCTCAATGCTGCTGTCTTGGCTGCTAACGTGACCTACACACAGTGTAATTTGTGCCACTGTCTGACCTCATCGCTGCTGCTGTGGCTGCTGCTGTCCTCCACCATCTGGTGTCATTGTCCCCACTGTGTGGCCTATACTGTTTTTTGCCACCTCCAGAATGTCATTGTGCCACTGTCTGACCTCATGCTGCTGCTGTGGCTGCTGCCATTGGTGTGGGGGGTGGGGGGGGGGGGGGGGGGGGGGGGGGGAGGTTGGGGGGGGAGGGGGGGGGAGGAGGAAGAGGGGGGATGAGGGGGGGGGGGAGGGGGGGGGGGGGGGGGGGTTGAGGGGAGGTGGGGGGTTGGGGGGGGGGGGGGGGGGGAGTGTGACCTACACACTGTGGTCATTTGTGCCACTGTCCTGACTTCATGCTGCTGCTGTGGCTGTTTCCGTGACCTACAACTGTCATTGTGCCACGTCTTGGACCCTATTCTGCTGCTGTGGCTGCTGCCGTTGACCTACACTCTGTGTCATTGTGCACTGTCTGACTATTCTGCTGCTCTGGCTGCTGCCGTGACCTACACACTGTGTCATTGTCCCACTCTGTGGCCTACTCTGTTTTGCCACTCCAGAATGTCATTGTGCCACTCCTGAACCATGGTTCTGCTGTGGCTGCTGCCGTGACCTACACACTCTGTCATTGTGCCACTGGTCTGACCTCATGCTGCTGCTTGTGATGCCTGCAGTGAACACTACACACTCTGCTCATTGTCCACTGTCCTTACCTCATGCTGCTGCTGTGGCGTGCTGCCGTGACCTACACACTGTTTCATGTGCCACTGTCTGACTTCATCTGCTGCTGTGGCCTGCTGCCGTGACCTCAACACACTGTCATTGTGCCACTGTCTGACCTCATGCTGCTGCTGTGGCTGCTGCCGTGGTCCTACACACTGTGTCATTAGTGCCACTGTCTGACCTCAGCTTGCTGCTCTGGCTGCTGCCGTGACTACACACTGTGTCATTGTCCCACTCTGTGGCCACACCTGTTTATGCCACCTCCAGAATGTCATTCCACTCTCTGACCTCATGTTTCTGCTTGTTGCTGCGCCGTGACATATACACTCTGTCATTGTGCCAATGTCGACCTCATGCTGCTGCTGTGGAAGCTGCCGTGACCTACAAACTATGTCATTGTGCACTGTCTGAACCTCATGCTGGCGTGTTGTGGCTGATGCCGTGACTACACACTGTGTCATTGTCCACTGTCTGACTCAATGCTTGCTGCTGTGGTCTGCTGCCGTGAAAATACACACTGCTTGTCATTGTGCCACTGTCTGACCTACATGCCGCGCTCTGGCTGCTACGTGACCTACACACCGTGTCCATTGTCCCACTCTGTGGGCCTACCCTGTTTTTGCCACCTCCAGAATGTCCATTGTGCCACTCTCATGAACTCATGTTTGCGCTGTGGCTGCTGCCGTGACCTACATACTCTGTCATGGTGCCACTAACTGACTCATGCTGCTGCTGTGGCTGCTGCCAGTGACCTACACACTCCTGTCTTGTGCCACTGTCCTGACTCTCATGCTGCCAACGCTGTGGCGCTGCCGTGACCTACACACTCTGTCATTGTGCCACTGTCTGACCTCATGCTGCTGCTCTAGGCTGCTGGCCGTGACCTACACACTGTGTCATTGTCCACATGTGCCTACTCCTGTTTTTTGCCAACCTCCAGAATGTCGTTGTGCCACTGTCAGACCTCATGCTGCTGCTGTGCTGCTTGCCGTGACCTACACACTGTGTCAATTTTTGCCATTGTCTGACCTCATGCTGCTGCTGTTCTGCGCCGTGACCCTACACACTGTGTCATTGTGCCACTCTCTGCGACTCATGCTGCTGCTGTGTCTGCTGCCGTGAGCCTACACACTAGTGTTCATTGCCAATGTCTGACCTCATGCTGCTGCTTGTGGCTGCTGCCCGTGACCTAGACCACCTGTGTCATTGTGCCACTCTGTGGCCTATTCCTGTTATTTGCCCACCTCCAGATAACATTGTGCCACTGTCTGACCCGCATGCTGCTGTGGCTGCCGCCGCACCTCCCAACTCTGTCTTCTGATGTTGCCAATGAGCCCTCCAGCTTGTTTTTCAGCTGTCCGCTCGCATTACTTATCAGGCTACATTTGCCCCCTTTATTTTTTGGTCAGTTTTTGCCCGCTTAAGTGTCCAGGGAAATTTTTAGTGTGAAGCGATTCTAAGAGTGTGCGTCAGTCATGTGCGTTCATACTAAAACACAACATTGTATGAAGACAACCAAGCTCCTCTGGCATATTTAAGCATGACACAACCATTTCGTTTCTTTATTTCTCTTTTTTTTTGTTCTATGAGGTTTTTTTTTTTTTATTTATGATTTTTCATTTACATTCCCTCATTTTCTCCTTATTTTCTTTTATTATTATTTTTGATAATTTGTTCCATTATTAGTTTTTTTCTACTATTGTTTTCCCTTTTTATTATATCATTATTTCTTTTCTTTTATTTTTTTGTTCCCCCATTTTCTTTATTCATATAATCCCCCCCCCCAATGCCTTTGTTTCCCTCTTTTATTTTTCTTCTTCCCCCCTTTTTTTGTTTTTTTATTATTTACTCATCTTTCTGTAATTCCCATTTCTTTTACTTCCCATTTTTTCTTTTCCAATTAAGTTATCCATTTAATTTCTATAATTTATTGTTTTTTTTTTTATTTATTTTATTTTATATTTCCGATTTTTCCCCCTCCCAATTCTTTTTTTTTTCCCCCTTCTTTTTGAATTATCTTATTAGATTAAATAATTCCCCTCCCCCTCCATTTTTTATGTCATTTATTTGCCCTAGGAAATCTCATTTCTTCTTAATAATTAATCCCTTTTTTCCCCATTTTTCCTATGATTCTCCTTTCAATTAATTTTTTCCCCTTCCTCCCCTTCTTTCTTTTTATTAATCCACTTCAAATTTCCTAACTTTCCCCTAATATTTTTTTATTGTTCATTATAAATTTTTTACATTAAAATTTTCCAATTTTTTCTCATTAATGTTCTTCTCTTTCTTTTCATGTAGTATTTCATTTAATGTTTCAAAATTTATAGTTATTTTCGACTTTTTTTGTTTCCCCCTTCCCTCTTTTATTTTTATTCTTATATTTTACTTCCCCCCCCCCCTAATAAAATTTTTTTTTCCATAAATTTAATCCTTTCTCGTTTTCTTTTCTTCCCCCTCCTTATTATTTTATTCATTTTAAGACTTTTCTTGACCAATAGAATTTACTTATCATTTCTTTAAATTAAAATTATTGTTTTATCTATTTTTTCTATTTCATTTTTTATTTAAATTTAAATTTTTTTTATATTTTATTTTTTGTTCTGTACTCGATTTTATTCCCCCTATTTATTTCTTTTTCCCATGAATTCTTTCATATCTTCCAAAATTACAATTATATTTTCAATTTTAAATTTAAAATTTTCTTCTTGTTTCAAAATTTTAACATCCCATTTTCTTATTTTATTTTCAATTATCTTTTTTTGATTCCTTTGTTCGTATTTCTAAGTTTCCGCCCCCCTTTAAGTTTTAATTTTCCCCCATCCTTTCTTTTCTTTATTCATATTTAATATTTATTCTTCAGAAATCATTTCCCATAATTACTCATTTATGTTTGTTATCCTTTTATTTTTTTATATTTTTTATATTTCCCTATAATTCCCCCCCTCCACCCTTTTATTTTTTTATATTTAATTTTTAATATTTCGCCCTGTTCCTTCCTTTCCACTTTCTTTCAATGCTATAATTTATTTCCAATTCTCATTCCAACGATTTTGTTTTCTTTTTTATTAACTTTTTTTGTTTTTAATAAGCTATTCATTTTAATTACAATATTATCTTTCACTATCAATTTATTTTCCATATATTCTTTCCCCTTTCCTTCCATTCCCCATTCCTCAATTTAATTCCCCCTTCTTTCGTCTTCCCTTAAGTTCTTATTATTTTTTATTCCCCTTCCTTATTTAATTCTTTCGCTCATTTTTTTTCCCATTCCAATTTTTAATAAACCTTCTTTTTCCAAGTTTTTACTATTCCCCCTCTTATTTTTTTGTCTTCCCTATATTTCCTATTTTTTCTCCCTATATATTTTCGGATTTTTATTATCCTGAAAAGCTTTAATGCAAATCAAAATTACTATATTATGTTTTCATTCCCCCCCAGAATGTCCTTATTCCCCCCATAAATTAAGATATTTCAATTGTACCAGATTCTTTATCATATTTTTTTCCCCACATTATTCCTTTCTATTAATTGAATCCTCTTATTCGGTTTCATTTTTCCTTCTTTATTCCCTTTATAAATTTTTATTTTTTCATATATTTTTTTCCCCCCATTCTTCTATTAATTTCCTGGATCTTCAATTATTTAAAATTCCTTCATTTTTAAGATTTTTCCCTACTTTGTGCAACCTATTCTCAGTCTTTTCTCAAGTCATCAATATGTTGAATCTGTATTTTTTTCTACTCTCTTTTTAGTATTTTTATTTTCAGTTCTATTCCCCTCCTCTTTCCAACTTTATTCCTCCTTCTGGATAGTTATTCATTTCCCTCGCTTTCAATATTTAATTCCCCTTATATTTTTAATTAATTTTTCATTTTTTTATCAGTTCCTTTCCCTTTATTATTTTATTCTATATTATTAATATGTATACTAAACATCTCATTCTTCATATTTATTCCCTTTCCCTTGAGCTAATAATCTTTATTTTTTTCCATAGTAATCTTTTTAATTAAAATATTCTCGCAAATTTCTCTTACCCCCATTATTTAAATTCAATTATTTATTAATTAATCATTTATATAATTGTTTTTTGGTTTTTTAGCACAAACTTCCTAATCAATTTATTTTTTTAATTAAATTCATTTCCTTAACGAAATTTCAAATTCCTTTTTCATAGATTCCATTCCCTTTTTTTATAAGCACATTCCCTTAATATTAATATCTAATAGAAAATTAAACTTTTTTCATTCTATATCATTTCTCCCATTTTTTTTTTATCTTGAGATTATTAACCATTAATAGTTTATTTATCATTTCTTTATTTATTTCGTGATATATTTTGCAACAATTGGTTTTTAAAATTAAAAATCTTTATATTATTCATTTGATCCCAATTTTCATACATTATTTCACAGGACAATATATCCCCCTTTTTATTCCTCATCTCCCTAAAAATTCCTTTAATAACATGAGTCACAGTTTTTTTCCTTTCTTTCATTCACCATTTCCCTGTTTTATATATTTTTTTCTCTTTTTTCCGACTTAATTTTATTCCTCCTTCCCTCCGTATGATATTTTTTATATTTTTCCGATAGTAATTTAGTTCAAATCCTTCATTTTAAAGTACTCATACGTCAATTTCTTACTTGCCTTCCCATTTTGTTCTTTTTCTGGTTTTTTCGCCCCCCTTACCTACTTAAAATTTTTATCTTTTGTCCCCCCATTCATAAAATACTTGTTTTTTATTCTTAAAAATTTTTTACTAGTTTTTATTAAATCAGTTATTTAGAATATTTATTCCCCTTTTCCTTTGTCCCCTTGTATTTTTATTTCTTTAAGATTTATTATTCTATTAAATCATTTTGCATTATGATCAATATTGTTTTTCTTCCTTCTTCTTCTTCGTTAAATTTTTCTACTTATTTTCCATTTCATTTCTTTAGATAATTTTTCCCTACCCCCATTTCATTTATCTCTATTTTAATTTTTTTAAATCTCAGTTTCCACTTTAAATTAATTTCCCTACACTTCAAAATTTAATTGTTTTATTAATATCATTTTAATTAGTTACTTTTATTTTTCTTTGATTCTCGCACAATTTCTCCCCACTTGTCCATATTCTACTGTCTATTTATTTTTATTCCGAGTTTCATTCTTCTTTTTCCTCCCTTCCTTCATCTTACGGGGGGGGGGGGGTATTAAAATTTTCTTTCCAAGTTTTCTTTTTAATTCAAATTACTTTATTTTCCTTCTATTACTTTTTCAATTTTCTTTTATTTACAACATCTTAAACAGTTACTAATTATTTATTATTATTTAATGTTATTTAATTATTAATATGTAATCAAACATGTTTTTTTTTCAAAATTTAATTTTTTCTACTTATATGTTTTCCCTCTTTCCCTCTTTTATTTTTCTATAAACTTTTTTTTGTTCATTAATTCTATTTTTATTAATTTCGAATTTTACCCACTTTATTTTTATACTTAATAAAATTAATGTCTAATTTTCTTGAAAATTTTTCTATTCCTATATTTATTTCATTTTTTTAATTTTTCATGCATAATGTTCTTCTTTCCACTTTTTTCCACTCATACCCTTTGTAATTGCTTATTTAATACATTTTATTTTTGAAAATCACCTAGTATTATTCCTATATTCTGATTCTATCAATCTTTATTTTTTAGGAATTTCTTTTTTATTTTTTTTTCCTCTTATAATTATTTTTATATTTTACCAACATTCGTCTATTATGTCTTTTTTTTATTCATCTTAAATTATAGAAAATTGTTCTATTTCACAATTTCATATATTTTTATTACCGTATTCTTCCCCCCACGTATCAAAATCGTTAGAATTTTAATTTTAAATTCCTTCGTCAAATTCATTTATAACAATTCCCTTGAACTATAATTTTTTTACTCAACAGATCCCCTTCCACAATTTTATACATTTTTGTTGAATAAAAATTAGTATTTCCCCATTCTTTTTCCTTCCCTTGACAAATTTTCAGCCATTTTCCTTTTCACTTTCATATTTTGTTACACTTCTTATTCCTTTAGTGTATAATATTTCTTTTTTTTCATTCTACATTTCGTAATTATTTTCCCCATATCTTATTTTTTATATTTTAAATTCGCATTATGTTTACTGGAACTTTCTTCCTCGTCACTTTATTTGGGATTTCAATATTTAATAAATCTTTTTCATTTTTTTTTCCCCCCCTTAATTTTTCCCCCACTATTATTTCTCCCTGTGTATCTCTCTTCATTTTATTCTCTTTTATTACTTTTCTTTGCCCTCTATTTTTTTATTCATTCCATTCAAATAAAATTATTTTTTAATTTAATTTTGTATTAAATTTTTTTTTCCTAACAGTTTTTGACAATTTTAATGTTCAGCTGTATATACTTTTTTTCTACAGCACCCTGCAGGCTACTGTGCAGAACGGGATATAGCTGTTTTTTTAACGTGATTCGGACCAAGAAGTAATTCGGAACAAAGTTTTTTTTTGCCGAGAAATTCGGCGAAGTGAACGAAACTAATTTCGGGAAATTCGGCCATTTCTAGTTGTCTCATTACAGACATAGATGGCATCGCCGATCAGCTAAACTCGGAACTCTCATTCATGCATATATGAGAGTCCTGACCACCTCTCTGAGAGGTTTTGGGGCCCGTTTGCGAGATAGGTGCAGGTCCAAGAGGTTGGACCCAGACCTATCAAACATTGATGGCATATTCTAGCGATATGCCATCAAAGTCTGTAGTTAGACAACTCCTTTAACTTGGTTCACATGTGGATTTGTAACACACTAGTAGGACATACAATAAATTTGTGCTGCCACACTCATTTTTGGCATTTTTACTGTTCTTCAAACATGTACTGGAGGGATAGAAAAGTCTAAAAAAACTAAAAAGAAAAGCAATGTTTGGTCTTCACGTACAATAAATTATTTAGAAAAAAAAATTAGCATAGGTGCATGCGCTGGTGTGTCAACACCCCACTTCCGGTTTTTGCACTCCGTCCATCCTGCACTGGCTTTTAAATCAATGCAGAGTAGATTGTACCTGGGAATCATCTCTCCTTGAAATGTCGAGGTTCTAAAAAGGCACCAAGAGGTATCATATTGGAGAGGTTTCCCATCTGTCATGTGTTCGACGCTTATGTCGCAGGTGGACTTAAACAGTTTTTGATCAAAAATGTACACTAAGAAACCTCAAGTTTTCCAGTATCTAAAGCAGCAGAATGTCTTATTCACATGGGATGAACTATAGAACAAGACATGATAATTAGTTAAACTCAATTGTTTTTAAGAGATTATTTTTTTTTATTTGTTATGTGTGTGTGTTAAAGTTAACCTGTCAGGTTGTTTATGTTGCTTTATTCTGAGGTCAGGATGTGATAGAGGAGAGAAGCTGAACTCTTGAAAAATAGTTTATAGTGAATAGAGAGTAGGTTTTAAGAATTAAAAACCGTGTCTCTGTATCTGTTTAGGGAACAATGACATTTTAAAAAAAGGGGGGGGGGTTGGGTTTCCAAGACCTATTCATGCTTGTTGGTCCATCAGGTTATAAGAAAAAGTAAGATCAATCATAGACTTAACCTCCGGACTGTCTCCTTCACTCCTGGCTGCCCAGACCGTTCATACCCACTGAAGCCACGGAACGTTCATTGTCACATGATAACGTCACCTGCATGTGACCTTTCTAGTCTGTAATTGGCTTGCAGCTATCATGGGAACGATGAACTTCGTGCTTCAGCCTTGATTAAGGGACGCAGCATCGGGAGTTAAGGAACCATCTCAGGAGGTAAGTCTGAGGTTATCTTCTATTTTTTACTCATACCTGATGGACCAGTATGAGCATGAGAGGTCCCGGAAACACCGCCTTTAAGACTATCAAGACATTCTAGAGATAAAGATGTGTTGCCCAGTGGTCAGAAAGCTTGGTCTCAGGTCATAGATTCCCTCCATCAGGATAATGACCCAAGACCACAACTAAAACATCCAGGATAGCACAGGAGCAAAGCATATGACTTATTCCTGAAGTGCATTCTGTGAGCCGTGATTAGACATTGATTGAACATTTCTGAAGGACTGAAACAAGCAGTTTGGAGAAAAGCACCTTCAAACCCAAGACAGCTGAACAGTGTTGCTCACAAGGAGTGGGAAAATAGCTGTTGACAGGGGGCAGAACTCTTAATTGAGAGTTGCAGGATATTAAGCTAAATGGTCAACGTCCAATTGTTGCCCAGGTGTTCAATTTTTTTGTCAGTTTCAAGTATAATTCAGTGACCACTGTGGTTTTCTTCTTTACGGCAGTTTGACATATTGTTAAATTAGTAGCAATTTTTTAAATTTTTCTAGAAAAGTTTAGGCGCCACCGACGGGGCGGTGTAGAGGAGTTTTTTTACGAGGACCGAGATTCAGTTCTACATGAACTTGAACGCCTGTATGCTTACTAATTCCCATCAAATTACCTCTAGATTTGGAGAGCTATACAGTTATCATTTGTAGAGGAACGCATCTAGATGTGTAGACTAGAGAGAAGAAAACTTCCTATCATATCGATCCAACTGCTACAACATGGGCAGCTGGAGGCCTGACACATGGACAATTAAAAACATGCATGAGCTCCTGGGCATATTGTTAAAAGGGTGAGATCTCCTTCCTATCTCCACTCAGTTACACTTGTCATTTTCAATGCTGAGGGTCTTCCTTATTGGCCGAAAGCTTTTGGGAAGACAGACCTTGGTAGAAACTGTTACCTGTGCGACCCCTTATAGCTACATCTCTAATACTGATATTTTCTCATGCTAAGGAGTCTAATAATGCTCAGCTTAACATGACAATAAACACATTATAACACTGGCACAGAACATTATCTCAACTTTTTTTAAATTTTTTCAACTACTTTTGTTGGTCATGAGATCAGATTACTCATTGTAGTGGCCCCAAAAAAAAATACCCTTTGAAACTCTCCTGACATCATGGGTAAGTGTGGCTCAAAGAAGCTGTCTCATGTGATCACCACAAGGGGTTAAGCTACGACTGACAGCTTAGGGCACCATTACAAGAGCGAGATCAGAAAAAATTCTAAGCCGACTGTTAAAGTATTTACAATGTGAAAAAAGACCCCACAAAATTGTCATTTAACTGATGATACTGTTAATCATAAAATGAATGCATTTTTCTGTCTCTTACAGTTATTGCTATAAAAATAAGGAAAGCAATGGGCAAATTGCTATTTTTTAAATGCAGATAAAAAAATACGATATATTTGGTATAGTAATAATCCGCACTAATGCACAGAATAAAAGCAATGTGTTATTTACGCCACATGTGAGAGCAACAAGTTTTTTAAATGTAACAAAAGAATAGAGACCCCAGCATTATTTTCTACCCTCCCTGCCATACCTCTCCCCTCCAAAAGAAAGAGGGTTAATAACATAATGAGCGCCATTGACAAATGCAACTCATCCCACAAAAACAAACTAAAGGAAACGAAAAAAAAAAATAAGTCTCTCTGAAAATAAGGCAAAAAAAACAAAGGCCCAGAACTGGCAAAGATGAAAAAGGAAATTTATAGCTTAGGGTTTATGGCATATATGCATTCCAGAATTTGTGTTCAGAAATTGTAATTATCTCTTTATTTATGTCCACATAAATCTATCAGATAATGGGATTTCTAATAAGGTATATAACATAAAATAGATAATATTTCACTTATATGAGCTGATATGGTTTGGTGATGGTCATTGTAAGTAAGAATAATACTATTATTTCTGTATTTTACATTTTAAAACGTGTTCCCATGAAGCAAAGTCTATTGGTACAGTCACTCCAGACAAGCTGCGACCCGACCATGCATGAGAATGAGGAAGGGCAGTATTGTGTGGCTGACCCGGCTCCAAGATAATCAGACGAGATGGCCTTGGAAGCAGAATAGCCAAAGAGGCTGCTACTCTGGTCAAGGTGGCTATCAGTCCCATCAACCACACAAATCTTCTGCTCCCCTGACTCTGTACAGTGAAGGGAGTGGATCTGCACTGAGGATGATGATGGTGGTAGTAATCTCCTGGGCACACTCTGGCGGTGGGTCTCCCTTTCAACTGCCCGCGATAGATGGTGTGTGAATGCCTTGGTGATTCAGTGCAGAATGAACAGGCAAGAAACGATGGGGTTAAACACCACTTTAGCAGCAGAGGTCTCCTTTACTTCATCCAGGACAAGATGTTAAACACATAGAAGAGGATTACTTTCAAAAATTACATTTCATCTTCCTCTATGTCCAGCCACTCCAGTAACAGTGCAGGAGCAGTGACTTTCCATTCATTTAATAGTCCCCTTGCGCAATAAACTTCCTTCCAGATGAAGCAATCCTGGATAACAGCACAAAAGGGTATCTGGTCCCAAGCCATGAGGTTTGTTGGGACTAAATATTTACTCATCATGAAAGATCCTGAGAAGCAAAGTCCTGATAGCCCCTGTCAGAGACTATTCTTCTTTAGATTTAAACTTTGTTTGTTTAGAATCACACAATGCGCCATGGAAATAAAAGGTTAAAGGTACCATTGAGCCCAGGGGCACATAGCCTATGTCAGAGGCAGCATGATGAATTAAGCCCCCTGACAGCTTGTTAGCGACAGATGATGATGAAACCCGATAATTGGCGAAAGACCACTGAAGAGACTCCATGAGAGACCCAGCACTGATTTACCTTCTTATAACCTTGTACTCCCTCTCTGTGTCAGGTAGTCATAGAAACTCTGCTTACAAACTGAGTGACCAAGAACTGTTACATTTCGCAAGGCATTATGACTATATATTCTTCAACAGACATTGTACACAATTCTACTTAGCTGAAAAACAGGGGTATAAGTAGCGTCAATAGACATTCTGTATAACACAGTATAGTGAAAATAACCGCAATAAAATAGTGCAATCATTAATAAACATTATAACACACTTTTTAACTCTTAGTTGTGTATCGTAATGGGGGGGGGGGGGGGGGGGGGGGGGGGGGGGGGGGGGGGGGGGGGGGGGGATATAAAATGCCACTCCTCTACTCTACGCTACACTTGAGCCGTCCTCCTCATTCATTTCTATGGGTGGTTTCAAATATAGCGACATGTAAGAATCTCGACTGTGTCTGGAGCGCACGTTTTTCGCCAGTTTTCTGGCGAAATTTGCGCCTCATGTATGACGGCTCAGAGGGTGCGCTCATACATGTGTGTAAAGTCCACCGCGCCTTGCAGTGAGTGCACAGTGCGGGACTTAGTCGCAGTGCGGGACTGCGCCGAACATGAATCTCCGATTTGAGTCAGCTGGAAAAAAACAGCAAAAAATTCATTAAAGTTGTCCGTGGCGGCAATGGAGTCTATGGAATAAAAAAATCGCCTTTATTAGGTTGTAACAACATTTTTCAGAAAAAAGCTCAACCTTCTAAAAAAATACATAAATAAATCACTTTCCAAAAATCAAGACGCAAGCAACATCATGAATTATGGATATTGGAAATTGCAGGGAAATACAGTAAAGTTAAATTCTGTAAGCTATTCTCATTGGTCGGCCTAAGAAACCAGCCAATCAGAATAGGAGCGACCAGTGACCCATTAAAACCTATGGAGAAGTATTGACCAATCATAAATCAAAAGGCGGGACAGTTCAAAGTACAGTAAAAAATGCAGAAAGAGCTGATTGGTGTGAGACTAATCGGGGCTTGGCAATCCTGGCCAATCAAATAGAGCGACAGGGACCCATAATAACCTATGGATAAGTATTGACCAATCAAAATTCAAGGCGGTACAGTTCAAAATAACAGTAAAAATGCAGAAAAGAGCTGATGGTTGAGCTAGCGGGGCTTGGCTAATCTCGGCCAATAGCGAGCGCAAGCTACTTTGGTCCCATTGTAGTCTATGGGCCACATCGAGGCAATGAAATCTCCGGCTCTCTCGGCTGTGCGGCACTGGTGTATGATTAAAAAAATCGTTTTATATTAAGTGTAAAATATAATATTGAAAAAGATCTGAAACCTCTATAACATAATCAATCAAATCCCTAACAACGCGTTTGTCCGTCGCGAGACCGGGCCAACAATCAGGAAAGCGATATAGAGAATTCCGGGGAAATACAGTAATTCAAATTCTGTAAAGCTATTCTCATTGTTCGGCAAAAAACAGTCCATCAGATAGGAGCGACAGTGACCCCATTTGTAAGCTATGGAAATTATTGACCAATCAACTTTAAAGACGGGACAGTTTCAAAATACAGTAAAAAAGGCAAAAAAGAGCTCGATTGTTGACCCAGGGTCGGCAGATATGACAATCCACGCAATGCATAATGTAGTTCGTCCTATTTTGAGTGGAGAAAGAAGGGCGCGATCGAAGGCGCCCGAAAGTTTTATTACCTGTCTATGGGTAAATATTCTAGTGCTATGATTGGTTGGGGGGAAGAGGGGCCATACCAGCTAGCCAATCAGCCGGATTTGACAACCTTCTTCATAAGAGTTTCTATGGGGAAAAGAAGCGTGCAGAGCGAGCTCTGTTTGTGGATTGGCTAAAGTTAAAAGAGGCCGCGATTATTTTGGACCAATGGGAAGCGATGCGACGCTTCTATCTTATGGGGTTTTCTAATGCAGATCTATAATAAAATGTACATGGCTGAAAGTCAAATGATAATTCTCCCGAATTTGTTACTGATCTGTATATAAAATGAAACAATAATAGGTGGTAACAAAAAAAAATAAAATATTAATTTCAATACATTAATTTTATATATTCTTTATTTTTTCATAACCAATGATCGATCTAGTAATGGGTGTCAACGACATAAAGAATAATGTATTGACTTAAATTTTTTTTCGTTACCACCCATATTATTGCTTCATTTTATTTAGAGATCGGCAACAACGTTGTGAGTCTTAACATTTGGATCTTCTACAATGTACATTTTAATTACAGATTGCATAGAAAACCCATAAGAGCGTCTCTCGCTCACACCATTGGTCCAAATCAACCGCACCTCTTTTAACTTAGGTCCCAATCACAAACAGAGCTCGCATCTGCATTTCTTTTCTCCCATAGAACACTATGAGAATGTAGCTCAGCCGCTGATTGGCTAAGCTGGAACGATCCCCTCTTCCCCCAACCAATCACAGTACTAGAATATTTCCCATAGACAGTAATAACTTTTAGGCGCCCATTCTATCGCGCCTTTTTCTCCCCTCAAAATAGACGCAACTACATATGATTGGTGGATTCATTTCTGCCGCCTGGGCTCAACCAATCAGTTTTTTTTTTGCCTTTTTACTGTATTTTGAACTGTCCTGCCTTTGAATTTGATTGGTCAATAATTTTCCATAGCTTATAATGGGACACTGTCGCTCCTATTCTGATTGGCTGGTTTCTGCCGACCAATGAGAATAGCTTCCAGAATTTGAATTACTGTATTTCCCGGCAATTCTCTATATATTGCAATTCCTGATGTAGCGCAGGTCTCAGTGACAAACGGGTTGTTAGGCATTTGATTGATTTACGTTTATAGTAGGTTTCAGCCCTTTTTTTAAGATAATTTTTTTGCACCTAATAAAAAATATTTTTTAATCATACTCCATGCCGCACGGTGCTGAGAGCCGAGATTTCATTGCCCCGATCTCTCCATTGACTAAAATGGGACAAAGTTGCTGCGCTCTGATTGGCCGAGTTTGCAAGCCCCGCTAGCTCAACCAATCAGCTTTTTCTGCTTTTTTTACTGTATTTTGAACTGTCCCGCCTTTGAATTTGTTTTGGTCAATATTTCTCCATAGGTTATAATGGGTCCCTGTCGTCTATTGTTGGCCAAGATTGCCAAGCCCCCGCTAGCTCAACCAATCAGTCTTTTCTGCAATTTTTACTGTATTTGAACTGTCCCGCCTTTGAAGTTGATTGGTCAAAACTTCTCCATAGGTTTTAAAGGGTCACTGTCACTCCCATTCTGATTTACTGGTTTCTGCCCCACCAATGGGGAGCGCTTACAGAATTTGAATTACTGTTATTTCCCCGGGAATTTCCACGATCCTAATTCCTGATGTAGCTCCGTTCTAGATTTTTGGAAAGTGATTTTTTTTTTTTTATTAAAGAAGTTTTGAGGTCTTTTTCTGGAAATGTTTTACACCCAAAAAAGCGATTTTTTTTGGAATCATACTCCATGCCGAAAGGAGCAGAGAGCCTAGATTTCTTTGGCGATCTTCTATATGTTTCCTCTCATGTTACGATCTTGCTTCACTTCGCCTCCTCCGAATCATTTAGACCAGAATCAACCAGGTCTGCCTGTCGGAGCTGGCGAGCGCTGCAATGCGCCGCACTTTTCCGGCCCGTGATCATACATGCCTCGGAGTTTCCGAACGCACCGCGTCCCGCCCCAGAACACCCACACCGCGACCATTACACGCCCCTTCATGTGAGGCGCAGCCGAAAGTGGCGAAGGCTGCGCCTAAATCGCATCCCTGCGTCCGACAGGGGATTCGGACCGGTGAGCCGCAGTTTTCGCCAGAAAACAGGTGCAACTCCCGATCATACATGTCGCCCATAGTGTGTGCTCTTGGCGGAGGACTGTGTGAGCTTTTGCTCATTAGTTATCTGCACCTGTTTTATCTTTCCTAAGTAGCAATAGGGCTTCTGCTGCCTACTACTGGGTTTAGTTTACTGTCTAGCCATTGAGCTGTAAATGTGGCCTTTTGATTGTTTTTGAGTAAATTATGTCCCATTTTTCTGTGATTTTTCTGGAAATGGTTAGTGTTGGGACTCACAAGATATGAGGAGCCTTGATGAGGTTTGCAAACTTATGAAAATATAGTGGCCACTGTATCAACTAATACCTCTTATTTGATATTTTTCCATTATGGAATCTTTTTGCTCAAAATACTGGTGAGCAGAGGGCGTCAATATTTTGTGTGGGACACCTCAAAAGTGTGGCGCCCCGATCAAAATACTTTTGCCATCTAGAGCAAGCCGCATGGTGCCCCCACACGTTCTGAAAAAAATTTGGCCCCTTGGTTCGCTTAATTTTATGCGTTGAATACCAGCACCCAGCCCCCTCGTACATAGACGGCATTTGAGTGGTGTTTTATCTGATTTTTTGCTTTTTTGGTGCAGTCCCCCCCATGTAATTTATATTGGGGTTTTTTTTGCTTTTGGGAGGGGTTTTTATTTGTGTGCTTTTTTTTTTTTAAATCAGTGCTCCCCTAGTGGGGGTTTGTGATTTTTACCCTTAATTTTTTGCACCTGTTTTTCTTTCCCAAGTTGCTTGGGGCCTTTTTGCGACTACTGGGTTTTTTTAAAAACATTGAGTTAAAAATGTGGCCTTTTTGTTTGTTTTTGATAAATTATGTCCCATTTTTTATGATTTTTTTTAATTTGGGGTTGCTCATAGAATGTAGGAGGACACCCAAGCGCCACTTCCTCATTCTCTGCCCCTTAGTTTTGCAGCTAACTGATTGCAGACCTAGGCACTAGACTTTGATTCGTGGAGCACCCCTTTAAGACTGTTAAAAGTATAGAGCTGGAACCTGCAAAAATGGAAAAAGGGGCAACGGCCAGATTCTACAGGCCTTTAAACGTAACCTTCTCCCTGCCAAAATTGGATCCCCCATCTATCTAGAACTGATCCTTAAGAAAAGCCGTCAATTATATACCCCTTTGATAAGGCCCTTTAGGGTGCTTTCCTACAGTGCTTTTTTGGTGCATTTTTTGGCAGAAATGCACCACAATTAATGCTGTGCATTGCTGCAAAAAAAAAAAAGCATCCGAAACGCACTGTGTGAGAGCATACTTAGGGTGATTTTCACACGGAGCATTTTTGGCACGTTTTTGGATACATTTTTTGTGCAGAAACAAACGCTGCGTGTGAAAGCATCCTTAGTTACACAGAACTTAATTTCTCAGCTGTTGCCATGCTCTATGACTGGCATCATTCCGCTGGTAGAATGTTCTAATAATTTATGGGATTCCTCCTTATATTTATATAATAAGCACAATGTCTATGATAGACAATAGCATTTTCTATGATTTCCTACATGCCATTTACACTATTTACATGTCACAGTACAGTTATGTCTATTCCAAAATTCTACAGAATCAAACATATAAATACTTGTGAGCACATTTCTAATTCATGTTGGAATTTCTTTAAACTCACTAATTGAAATAATTATACATGACATTTCAGGTCCATCCAACACTTGTGTCAATTAGCATTATGTGTGTGATGCAATGTGCCATGACTATGGTTCTGAAGTGTCCGGATGCAGTTCATTTCATTAGCTGATACAACACATTTGAAGTTTCTAGCATCCACTACGGAAATCTTCCTTTCAGTAAAGCAGGCATAGGGGGCAGCCTTTAACAAGTTTTCAAACGAATATCAGATTTCGTTTCAATGTTTATTAAGACATTGGTTTTCTTTTTTAAAAATGTTAAAATTTGGCAGTGTTTTTCCCTACCAAATAATGGGGCTGTATTTAAAATATGTTGTGGATTTACTTAAGATTGCTGGTACAATGTTTGTTTATAAAGCAAGTATATATCTTCTCTGGAATAAATTAAAAAAAATTTTAAAAGATTGAGATCTTTGACAGAACAGCTAGGAAAGATTAGTATACACATTAATTTCCCAGTATGTATGTATGTAATCAAACATTAAAAGCTGGGGTTGAAGTTCAACCCTATTACTCCTGTCCCCCAGCTGGGCTTTTAAATTATTTCTCTTGGAGCCCCCGGGTTGCAGAGATTTGCAGTTTGGGCCTTTGGGCAAAAAAGAGGTGCCTCCACGCCAGTTTTAAGGCACATTAAATGAGTATATAGTGCACCTGAATAAATGAACCTGTCAAAGTCTGGCTTCTGGTTTTTTTGTGTAAAATTGATGCGCCCCCTTTTAGGAAAACAGCATAATTTTTGGGAATGCATATCATTTAAAGTATATTTTTATGTGTTTTAGGTGCATTTTTAAAAGTGTTTGGGCTATAACGCGCCTAGTTTTGGTGTACTACAGTTAATTTAGAATAGGGCATTAACGGTTTTTTGGCACCAGCTACACCACAAAAATAGTGCAGCCCTAATGGGACATGTTGCTCTTTGTGTCTCACACAAAGGGGCCAATGTATGAAATTTTTAGGTCTAAAACTCACTCTTTTTAACCCTAACAGGTTATAATGTGGCCCTAAGTTCAAGAATGCAATAAGCCTATTTTTAAGGTATGTTCACAATTTGATTATGACGGGTTTTTTAAAAGGTTTTCGAAGGTTTCCAAACAGCATCAAAACCCTTCCCTAAAATACGTTCTCAAAGAGGTTTTTTGAGGGTTTACGGGGACTTTTTGGGGCACGTTTTTGGACGAGGTTTTGGGCAAAGTTTTGGACAAGGTTTTCAACACTGTTTTTACCTATAAAAATTAGTAGTCAGGACAAAAAAAAGCCATAAAACACTCCAAAAATGCATGAAAAAATGCGCCCCGAAAGTCCTAAAACTAAGAATTGATTTTTTCAAGTTGACATGACACTTCCCTTTTTTAGTGCCCAAAATAGCTTCCAAAAAAGCAATAAAAACTTTGTTGTGTTGAATAAATCGTTTTCATTAACAATGAAATGAACTGCAGACCTTTTGGAGGCATTTTAGATGCTGTTTTGGGAGCTGAAATGCTCCGAAAACCGAAAACAGTGTCAAAATCAGCCGTGTGAACATACCCTTCACTGTGCCTCTCCCCGTCCAATCATGCACTGGTTTTCCATTCAGAATACAATTTAAACTTATTACTTTCGCCTTTAAACCGCCCCCTAAACTCCTTTATCTTAGTTTATACACCCACCGAAACGCTCTGATGATAACCTTAGACTAAGTTCCACCATCGACCAAAACTTCCACCTCCAAGACTTCACACGCAATGTACCAGTTCTCTGGAATTTTCAAACCCCTAATTGTCAATTCAAAACATTCTAGTTTTATGTACTCTAAACATGTATCTTCTTAGGCTACATGAAGATATTTAATTATAATCCCCTCCTTCAGTTACACAAATTTCATATACTCAAGTGAATTTTTTCTGATATAGAATGTCTGGGTGACGGGGCTATCCCTTTTCTGTGTATTACAAATATTTTTAAAGGGGCGGGAACCCACTGTCCAAATTAAGCAATTCTCAACTTTTGTCTCCGCTATTTTTCATATAGATTGCAAGCTCTTGCTACCATGGCCCTCACTCCTCTTCTTTGATCTGTAAAAATTTTGTTCTTTTAATTTTTTTTCCCTTTACATTGTACTCTGCTTTGGAATATATTGTCACTATATAAATAAAAGTGATTATTATTATTTTTTTGGTCCCTTGTTTTTTTTCCCATTGAATTTTGCTTTCCATTTTTTCCTTTTATATCAGACTGGGGTTTTTGTTTTAAATGAGATCTTAGAGGACTGAGAAATTTGGGGTGTTAATGCCAAATTTCATGTGTAACATTGGGATAGAAGCGCCCCATTTTTGAACCGCTCTCAGGGGTCATAAAACAGATGCTTCTATGCTAGGGGAACATTTGACTCAAGATACCCCTTTGAAAGTGCTCTACTTGTTCCCGCTTAATGCCCTGAATTTTCGTAGCAAAGCTATTTTAGTGCTTAAATTGGGGTTTAGACGCCCACCTCCGTGTAGGAGATTTAAACATTATGAAGGGGGCTGCACCTGATATGGGTGAAAAAAGGCAGATATCTGGCACGCCCCGTTCATAGTGTCCCCCCTTTACTTGTGAACAATCATGAGTTGCTGTAGCGGGGCCCCCCGCTTCCCCGGCCCGGGGGCCGCGGGCGCCCCCCGGTCCCCCCCGGGGGCGCCTCCGGGTGGGGGTGCGCGCGGGGCCCGGGACGAGCCGGGGGTCGCCGTGCTGGTAACTTCCCGGCCGCTTTCCTGCCCCCCCGCGTCCTGCCCCGGGCTGCGGGTGCCCTTTCCCCTAGCGCGCCCCGCGCGGTTCCGAAATTTAAAGGGACGTGCCCCCAAAAATTTGGTTGTCTGCCTAAAGCCTCCCATTTTTAAGGTCCGCCCTGCATTTCATTCCTCGCTGGTCTTGTTGCCCGGCCATAGGAAAAAAGCGTTCCTAATCATATTGTGCCCCCCCGTGTACCAGACCTTTGCTACGTTTCCTGACTCCGAACCTCTCCCGCCTGCCCTGCCCTTCCTCCCTGTTCCGACCCGAACCTTTTCCCGCTGCCCTGACATTCTGCTCCCCACGACTCGTTTTCCGGACTACGACTTGTCCCCCGCGCCCCAGGGCCCCGCCCCCCGAAGCAAGTCACGTCGGGGGGGACGACCTGGTACCTAGCCGCAGAAGTCCATCCGCTTTGCGGGGGTCGGTAAAAACCGGGGGCTACTTAGATTTTTCCCCGGCGTGGCTTAGCAAACACCGCTTGCGGGGGTCCAGTGGATCCACTACTCACCCCGTTACAGTTAGACCCGCCTGGACCCGCCAAGGTGCCTCTCCCAACCCCTCGTGGATCACGCGCCCTTTGTCCCCCGACAGTCGCAGCAGATCCGCGCAAGCTCAGCAAGGGGGGACAGCTGTCCGCCTTTGAGCGCCAAACCCCTGGTGCCCCGGGAAACCCCGCAAAAACCGCCCTTTTCCCGCCGGGGGCCCCTTCTACCCGTCATCCCGCGGCCCCGGGGGCCCAAAGCTCCCCCCCTTACCCTCCAAGTTTGACGGAGCTCAACTCTGTAGAGGGTTCATAACGCAGTGCTCCTGCACGGGGGAGCTGATGGCCGGCCATTTTTCCCTCTGAAGGTCAAATTTGGCTTTCTGGGAGCCTGCTTCCGGGAACCCCGGCCTGGGCGAACCTTTTTGGGGACGGAGTGATCCTGTACCGCGACTTACGGGCCCTTCCCCCCTGAATTGCAGCTTTTTTTGAGGACCTCCAGAGATCTTCCGGGGGAGACGGCGCAAATCAATCTAGCCAAGGGGACTCCCCTCCGTAGGGGAATATGCTTTCATTTCCCGCCCCCTAGCCTCCAGCTCTCTTGGAATACGCTGTTTCTTGTGCCACTTTTTAGAAGGGGTCTCTCGAGAGAGTAAAGGAGTCCAGCGCCGAGTCTCCCTTCGCTTGATGAGCCATCCTCTTGCCACTCGCAAGTTGTGCTTTTTTGAACGACAGCAGGAGCCCCGTCAGGGGGGGGACTTGGGCACAACCCCGCCGCCTCCCTGTCTGGCTCCTGATTTTCCAAAATCTCCCAACCCCCCGCCTTTTGTCCATGAAAAACCCCATGCAAGGGGAGGGGACCCTGTCGGAGCCCAAACGACCGTCGCAGGGTGGGAATCTTTCCTTTTATGCGCCACCCCCGGACCTTTTCCCGCAGGAGTTTCCCAGGCCCTCAAGCGGGGGAAAAAACGCCCGCACCTGGGGGGCTATGGAAAGGGCGTCCCTAGGTGCTCACCCCCTCCTCTCCCGACGATGTTGCCTGTGGAGGGAAAAGAGGATGGGGCCCTGTCTCTTGGGGTCTCGGCCTTCGGACCCCGGCCCCGCCGGGAATTTTATTCCCCCTCCCTGGTATTCGTTACCGTTTCCCGGGTCCTCTAGAAAACCCGTTGCTCATCCCCTTGTCAGTGGGGAACTCCTAGCGATTCCTCCTTTTCCTCACCAGACCCGTGCGCCCCGGGTTTGGGGGTCCTACACACGGAAAGGATTGCTTCCACGTCCGCCCCGCGCTTCTTGGGCCCTGTTGGGGTGCCTGGCTGAACCCCGCCCCTTTCACTTCTGGAAGAGGGGCGAGGCCTTCGTTGGGGGGGGAATCCCAGGACCTCGTTTGGGGCACCACGCCGTTCCACCCCCCTCCCCAGTGTCTGTAAAATTTTTTTTTCTAAAGGGTCTGCCACGGGTACCGGGATCTTGGGATGTTTTCTCGGAAAGAGGGCGAGAAGTTACCGCCCCCTCGGTGTAGACGCCTATAGCTCCCCCCGGGGTACCCATCCCCCGGGGTAGGGTCTTCCTCTCTCTGTGCCCCAAACCCCAGGCATGTGGCCTTTATACGGGAAAATTTGGCAAAAGGGATTTTCCAATCCCCCTCACCCCCCCCGGTCCCGGCTTTTTTTTCGTCAAAAAAAGACGGTCTCTTCGTCGTGAAACGATTATAGAGGACAAAACAAAATCACGGGAAGATCGCTCCCCTACCCCTGATTTCCGACCTTTTCGACCGCCCCCGGGACCAAAGACCCTCACCAAATTAGATCTGCGAGGAGCCTAAAACCTCATCGGATTCAAAGGGGGATAAGGGAAGCGGAATTAAACACGGGACGGGCATTTTGAATTGCGTGAGCCCTTGGGGCTTGCAAAGCCCAGGTATTCCAGGAGTTCGTCAATGAGTTTTCGGGCTTGCTGTACACCAGTCTTGTGTCCGGATGACATTTTGATTTTTTCCCCGACAACAGACCCTCGGAGACAATCGCCCGGGGTTTTGCGCGTTTGCGGGGGAAAAACCCAAAGTACCAAGCTGGGAAAAGGCCGCCCCCTTCCACCCGGCCAGCCCTTCCCCTTCCCGGGTTACATAGTCTCCGCCAAAGGCCCCTTTGATGGGGCCAGCGAAACCCTTTTATCCAGCAGTGGCCGCGACCTGGGTTTCCGGGCGATTCAAGGTTCCTGGATTCGCCAATTATACCGGCATTTTTTCCCCCCCTTTTTTTACGTTGGTGGTCCCAAACGGGCTCTCACCAGGAAGACCCCCAACCCCAAAGTTGGTCTCCGTCTGCCCAAGACGTTTCCCCCTCCCCCAAAGGGGGGCGTTCCCTCTGCACCCTTTTGGTCCCGGATCAGAGAGACCCCCTTCAAACTTGAAAGGGTTGATGCCTTTCCGTGGGGGCGGGGCTGCCCCGACCCGAAGGGCCCCAAAAGGCAAAGACCGTCACATGCGGGTTTTTTTCTAAAAACCCTTCTCTTCGGCGAACGAAAATTTTGGCCCTTGGAGATCGGGAACTGTTGGCCAAAAATTGGCCCTTTGGGGGAGTGGCGACATCTGTTGGAGGGGGCCCCACATCCCTTTGAAGGGCTTCACAGATATAAAAAACCCCAGTTTTCCTGCAGCGGGTCAGCGCTTAAATCCCGCCGGCCCGGTGGGCTCTTTTTTTCTTCCCTTTTTATTTTAAAAATCCTTTTTACCGGGGCCCGAGAAAAATGTCAAGGGGGGATGCCCCCTCCCTTGCCTCTGACGTTACCGGGGGGAACCGGTTCCCAGCATATATAGCACCTAAAGACTGGTCCCTGTGGCTCCCGGGATCTCCCTAGTTCCCCCGGGCAGAACTTATGGCGTCCGCACTCAGGGGGGAATTCTGGGTTTGGGGCTTTTCTCTTCTGGCCGGGCCCCCCCGGAATCAAAATCCTTTGCCCCCCAAACTCCCGACATTATTGGTGGCCACTCTGTCCCAAATGTCAAAGGGGCTTCGTTTTCCCGTAACCCCTTTTTGGGTCAACAAGGGCCCGCCCTAGGCCCCTGGCCCCTAGTCCCCCCTGCCTGTTCCGGAAGTTCCCATGGGCACCTAGGATGGGCTTTCCGGACCTTTCCCCCCTCGGGGAACTCGGTCATCTGGGTGGTCACTGCCGTTTTTTTGAAGTGTCCCACTTTGTGCCCCTGCCTGGTCTCCCTTTTTGCTCCCAGTTTGGGGGTCATTTTTTTCTGCACATTTTCCCGCTGGCTTTCCATCTCACATTTCGATCGAGGCTTTCCCAAATTTTTCTTAAATTTTGGTGCCTTGTGTTCCCGCTTGCAAATTAAATGACTTTTCCCTCTGCTTCCTCCCCAAACCAAGGGCAGGTGGAGAGAGTAAACCCAGATTTAAAGGGGGGGTTCACGGCCTTTGTGTCCGGACGCCAGGACGACTGGTCCGGATGCTTCTTGGGCCCCAATTCTCCAATACCTTTTGGGACTTCCCCCCCACTCTAAGGCCGTTCCCCATTCCTTGTGGTCTTTGGACGTCCCCCCCCCCCCCCCCCTTGGCCTCCCTCCCAGGTTCCTGCCGTGGACAAAAAGGTTAGGGTATCGGGGTCATTTGGGGGGACCCGACAAGCGTTACTAGGCTTTCCCCACGCATGAAGCCCCGCGACAAGAGAGAAGACCCTCCCCCCCAAATTCCCCCCTGGAGATAAAGTGTGGCTTTCGGCCAAAACTACCCTAAGGTCCCCCGTTTATAAAATTTGGGTTCCGGGTTCGGGTCCGTTCAGAGTCTTCGACAGTTGAATCCGGAAACCTTAAACTCTGCCTTCATCCATCCCTCCGGATCCCCAATGCCTTTCAGTTCCCTCCCTTTGCCTTGGGCTTGAACCGATTCTCCCAGGGGGCCTGCCCCGCTCCGACCTAGAGTCCCCGATGTTTTTGAGGAAAGGACATCTTGGACATGAAAACCCTCGGGGTAAGCTTTTTTTTTCTGGAAAATTGGGAAAGGGTTCGGCCCCCAAAAGGGGGTCCTGGGAACCGAGTCTAACTCTTGTTTAAGCCTGCCCGTAAGTTCCCTTTAGTAAGAAGAGGGGGAGACCCAAGGGGGGGGGTACTGTAGCGGGACCCCCGCTTCCGGCCGCGGGCCCCCGGGGGGCACCGGGTCCCCCTCCCGGGCGCCTGCCGGGGGGGGTGGCTGCCCCTGGGCCGGGGAAGAGCCCGGGGGGCTGCCCTGCTTAACTTTCCCGGGGCCGCGTTTTTGTCCCGGCCCCGGCTCCTGCCGGGGAGGTGGGGTGCCCCTTCCCTAGCGCGCGCGCCGCGTTCTCGTAAATTTTTAAGGGACGTGTCCCAAAATTGGGTTTTCTGCCTGACCCTCCCCTATTTTTGGGGCGTTTCAGTAATTTCCCCCTGGGTCTTTTGCCCCCAGCCATAGGAAAACTTCCTGAATCTATTGTGCCCAACCTGTACCAGACCCCTTTTCTGTTTCCCGATCCGAACCTCTGCCCCCCCCTTTACCTTCCGCCTGTTTCCGACCAGAACCATTGGGCCCCTGCCCTGACTTCTGCCTCCCAGATCGGGTTTTTTTGGACTAAGACTCTTTCTCGCTGCACCTCGGCCGCCACCGCAAGCAAGTCACTCAGGGGGGACGACTGGTACCTCACGCCGCGGGGAAGTCCATCCCGGGTTTGGGGGGCCTTTGGGAAAAACCGGGGGCTCTTAAATTCGTTTCCCCGGCGTGGTTAGCTATCATCGCTTGGGTGGTTCCCGTGGAATCCACTACTCAGCCGTTACACTTGCCTCTCTAAGTGCCGGATCCTGTATTTTCCGATTTTGTTCCAGTTGTGGGCCAGCTTCCTGCTTACTGTATTTAGGGCCGTCCCAAAAAATTTTCTGAAGGGGGAATGTACCCCTGCTTATTTTTGTTCATTTTTTATTTTCGGTTTTTCAAGAAAAAGATATATGCATGACAATGAAACTCATGTATCTCTCCTGTCATCCCGCATGTTAAATATAGAAGCAGTATGCAATCAATTATTAACGGTACAAAGAAAACAGAGAACTGAGAATCAATGCTATAATTTTTACAATTGTTTAGGATGAAAAGTAGATCCTGGTGTAACAAAACATCAAGTCCATGTATTGTAACATAATAATTTTGTGAGTAATCAATATTAGACAACACAAAAAACAAAGATTTGAAGAGAATATGATGACGGGAGAAGCAAGATATTTATATTTCTAAGTATACTGTTATGGGGTCACAATCGGTGGGTAATTCCACAAGTGTCCCAAAAGGACCCAAGTGTAGTGAATATTATCCTTTTTTTTTCATGTATTAAAACGGATGGAAGTGAAACCTGTTTTCACTGCCTTACTATTAAACAAAATGCAGCTGATCCTAATCAAATAAGGCATTTGGTCCAGTGATAAAAGAGATTCCAAATTAAGACTCTCTGGATTCAGAGTCTAATCTCTGACCAAAATGGCTGGAGATGTGGCTGCCCTGGGACTCTAACACCTTCAAAAAACAGTGGGAATAGTTGGGTTAAGTTTATGATGGGATTTTAGCTTTTGGAAAAGGAAAGTTTTTTTTTAACAATATAGGCTTTCTTTCACCTCAGAACCCTCAACCCCACCCCTCGTTATTACCATACTCGTACATGTTTCTAATTAGCCGATCTGGGTTGAGGTTACATAATATGACATAAATGGCTAATACAAACCCCTAGTTGGTGTCCCACGTCTAGACAAACATTCAGTGATGGTGACAGAGATCCATAGAAATGGGGTTCTGTCAGAGAGATAATTCATCCATTAGTGCTCTGCGAGAATGTTGTGTATAACACGCGTTGTCTCCTCATTACATCCCGCTTTCTAAAAAGGTTTCTCCTACCACTGAACACTCTCTCCACTACGGCTCTCTACTGCGCCTCACGTGACGCGTGCTGCAGAGGACACAGTCTGTAGGCTATACGACCAGTGACACATACAGCCTAAGAGATGAAAGCTCAAAACAGGTCTGTAAGCTACAGCGGACCTAAGGAGCTGATGCAGCCCATACAAGAGGGGATATCAAGGAATAGGTAGGACACTGTTAGTGGACACATAATCCAATGTGACTTGTTCTAGCAATATTTTTACTATAAAAAGCAATCTTTACAGTGAGACAACCCCTTTAAAGTCTCCCGTAAAGGCCAAATTAAGATTAACCTACTTTGTGGAAATTGGAATGCATATGTAGTGTGCCCCAGGGGATGGCAAAGGAGGAGACGAGCCTGAGTGGTTGATTTTGGGTGTAGAAATGCAGAAGGGATTGGCATGGACCACACATCCTCATACTATACAGTTGTGCTAATGGCATCTCAGCAAAACTTTACAAAAATGACAGTAGGTTCTTATATACTGTTTTTGATAAAACAATATAGGCTCACATGCACTTCACGCGACCTCTTTTAAGTTCTATTGTTCATTTTTTATAATTTATTACTGAGTAGCATTAGATTAATGTATATTTTGAGGATGTGTTGTCCCAAAAATCTATCTCCCTTCCTAGTATGATTTTGGAGTAGTGTCACTGTACAGTTGTCTCCAGCTCTCTCCCTAGGTACAGCACAAAGCAACACGAGCCTGTGTCTAAACTAGTACTCCCCTGGGTCTACTCCCTCTAGTGTATGGTGGAGACTCAGTATACTAGCACTGCTGGATTGTATCAAAACTATTAGTGGTTAGGTGTGGCAGTTGCGCAGACAACACACACCCGGAGGCGATGTATTTGGGAAAATAATGTCCATCTTTAACTGAAGATAATAAACTTCTAAGATAGCGGAAAAAACATGATCACAGTCCTAATAAACAAATCTCCCAATCCACAGGGAAGTGCCCAACAGTGATGAAGAGGGTCAGGAGCTCCTTATCATAGTAGGCAATATGGTTGGTACCTGATAACATAGTTTTCTGTACCCCCCTACCGCCCCCCCCCTTGTAGCAGACTTGAAGTGTCCACATTGCACGAATGGCACTTATCCTCCATTTTCCTATTGAAGGTTGTGGCAAAGCCTCTGGGATCTGTAGTTACTTCCACTGAGCTCTCTCTAGTAATCTTGTGGAAATAGCAAGTGGTCACACAGGCTGGCAGCTTTCTCTTTCTAAAGCTTTACTCCCTACAGCAACAGCAAAGCTTCACACCTGTCTCTCCTCAACCCTTCTCACTTTTCTAGACTGAAGCCCAACTTCCTCTTTTTGCCTCTAACTGCCACTTCAGAAGGACAACCTCTCCACCCTCTGTCCAACAGGAGCTAGGTGTTAAACATGTGGTGTGATGTGCATTAAGGGCAAGAAGGTTAACCTTTGCTGGCAAAGGGGGCGACACAACACCTTCCCAAAGATACAAAAGCACACTACACCGCCTGACACAAACATACACTGTTGACAAGAACACATCCCTGACTCAACTATACAGACTACAATACATATACTGTTATTTACACATAGTTACATAGTTTTTTAAGGCCGAAAAAAGACAAGACGTCCCATTCCAATCAGCTGTTGTGCTAAAGTGTTTGATCGAGAAGAAGCAATAAAAACCCCATGAGGTAGAAGCCAATTGTCCTCATTTTGGGAAAAAATTCCTTCCGGCTCCAATCTGGCCATTGGAATAATCCCTGGATCACGACCCTTTCTCCAGAATCCTAGTCATTCGATACACTTGTTTATTATTACGCTCTAGAAAAGTACCAAACCCGTTTTGAACTTTGGTTATTGAATTCACCATGACAAGTTCCTCTGGAATAAAATGACAGGATTGCCTCACCAAGCGTGCCCTGAAAAATTAAGTATCAACCATTTGTGTCCAGGTGAAAAGAAGTCATTTGGATAGAGCAGAACTCCTTAATGGATTGAGTATATTACTGTGTCTGAAGACAAAGTTTAAATGTAGAAGTACAATTAAAATGAGTGCTTCTGAAGAAAAGCCACAATTACATAATGGGCTATCGTAACTCATTTGATTACTTACATGTCTCTCTTTGTGTTGAATAGAAAAGACAATGAGTCCAAGAAAATAAAATCAAGATATCTGAGCAGTTTAAGTGAATTCTCCCATAGTTAAAGCTAGATGTGCAGAGGTTATCGGCATCCTCCAAAGAATAATGAAATCCAAAGGGCAACACCACCAGGCCACTTGTGAAAGCGATTCATAATTTTGATTATATGAAATGCATGTTACTAGAAAATAGTGCACATATAACCATACTGAAGGTGAACTGTCATGAGCTGAGTGCCAAATGCTCAAATACCAAAATACCTCTGGAGAGAGGGTGGTGGTAACTAGTATCATTAAATGAAACTGTTTCTATTAGGAATACTTCCAAAGAGCTCAGCACTCCTCTAGTGGCAAGAATAAAAAGAAAAACGTTCCTGATGGAGTAGGTATAGACCCAATAAGCACTGGCATCCCCTTACTTCTACTGCTTAGACGTAGGGAGGAGTAGCAAAGGAGTTTGTCATTCGTACTTCTTGTGAATCTAATAAAACAATGATATACAATGAAAATCACTTATGAATCTACTTTGCTTCTGGATGCAAACAGAACTAGAAACTATGGTCATTTCAGGCTGAAAACAGAAGCCACCACACACAGCAACAAAAAAAAAAAGAAAATACCGTAGACAACTTCATTCAGAGCGCGCATCCTGACTAGCGCGTGGAGCGTAGCACATCGCGATGGAGAGGTGCCTGTACATTCATCAGTATGTATTTGCATGCATGCCATCTAAGGGTGTGGTTGAACTGATGCAAAGCGGGTTTATTTATATATTTTGTAGCATAGCTTTTTTAAAGTATTTATGGTTATGGATCTGGTCGAAAACATATACTGAGCGTAAAAAGGATGTGTAGTATAATAGTGTTTGTTAGCCATAAGAAAGTAGGTAGGAAGAGGAAAAATCACATGCGATAAACCTTTTCTAAGGCTGACTGAGTTATATTTGATGGAGAGTTCTTTCCAGAGAACTAGCTCCCTCTTCAGACATTGATGATTATACAAAAAGATTAGAAAAGAGCTCAACATCAAATATTCTCTCATTAGCCTCTTATCTCTAGGTATCGCCGATTTCTTCACTCTTCTAAATGATTTAGGCACCTTTTGCAATCTCTAATAGAAAGTGAATAAATACTTAAAGTCACTGCAGCCAAGACAATTTCCTATTCAAAAATAAAACTTTTAATACATCATTTTAAAACTAAATACCCCACTCACATCTCACCACTACCAGACTACTATCTCTAACCACAATTACCTAACCGACCCCCATAAGTAAGATCAGTAATCGTCCCGAAATATGACGTCCGATCACCGAATGACTGACCTGTAACTATCCCACCTCAATAGCTTATCTTATAAATAATATATCACATTTTCCAACCCCGCCCGGCGGTATCACCCCTCCTAAGGAGAAACAACACAACCAACTATCAGGTAAATAATTCCTCATGTGAGTAAATCTGGCGGATAACACCACAAGGAAAATCTACAATGATATGGACTCCTATAGTATCATAGTATA
The DNA here is from genome assembly GCA_025379985.1 of Phyllomedusa bahiana. NCBI lineage: Eukaryota > Metazoa > Chordata > Amphibia > Anura > Hylidae > Phyllomedusa > Phyllomedusa bahiana. Next base: position 64,435 of record JAODAL010020796.1, read on the forward strand.
TTGGTCATAGTATAGACCATTCCTAGAAAAAATGTCCACCATAAAACTGTTACACCCAATATAACTCCATATCAAGGTAATGCTAGGAACACATGGTTCAGGATAGATATCAAACCTTGATTCCATGATTTCCCCCTTCTTAAGCCCTGATGCGTTTCCCCCTCAGTAATAACACGAGGGTTCATCAGGGGACAGAATAAGAGAGTCCTGCTCGGTTGATAGATATAACCAGATAGCTGCAGGCAATGAACTGCATGCACTAGCTTACCTTTCTTATACTCTTAGCTAATTACCAGGCAAAGCTGATTGTCCATTATGGCGTATCCCAACGCAACTGCGCATGTCCGGAAGGGTAAAACACATGAGACCCAAACATTCTAAAGTCCATGGCACCCTGTAGAAGCTTATAGCACTTCTGCTTCCAAACATTCGGCGTGCGTACTCAGCTACAGAGCAATTCCGGAAGTTAACGGGCAGGGTCACATCTACGCCCCTGGCATTTCATATCTCATAGCATACCTGGACACGCTCCATTACAGCGCACCCGTAGGTTGTCTCGAACCAGTCATGTTGACACACGGCATTTGATACCTAGCAACCGCCACCTCTCCAGATACGCATCTTTTTTGCTGATGTGCAACATATATTACAGGTAAAAAAAAACCGCCAAGTTCCTGGAGAGAAATACCCAAACTTTCCCCCACTTAAAGATGTTAAGCTACAGTCACCCCGCTCCTAGAGATTTATAGTTGATCCGTGTAACTCCAAACTCCCAGTGCTGCAGCAGCATCCTATTGCACCATTTATATTGACATATGATAATGAGTTACGCGCATGATAGAACGATCGATCGTCGCACGGGAGCACAATTTAATTATTAGTACTGCAGAGTGAGAACGAACGAAGTCACTTTATGGCATATATATACTGAATTTAATGATAAAAGTAAACAAGCATGATGCGTTAATTTCTTATATACATATTACTGGAAGCATAGTAGCGGGCACTTCGTGCCTGCTGGTCAGTTAACTTGCAAGCCGTACGCCATGGCGCATACATCTCACTAACACGCATCTTCACACAACATCAACAGATAAGAATAAATACTCAGTCCTCCGGGCACACATCTTCACACACACAACCAATATAAGACCAAAAACTGTAAACCACAAAGTGGGTGCCGACTCACACATAAAAACAGCCAAAAGTATAATATCTATAAGGCCCTCTGGCTGCTAGAGATCGAAGTCTACTGAATAAATGTCACTCTGATCTCTAATTGCAGAGTAATCTTTTGTCTATATCTCCTTTTCTTCTGATGTCATAAAAGACCCCTTTTCAAAACAAAAAAAACTCAGGCCCGATGAATCACCCCCATGGGTCTTGCCATATATGGACCCGTGGGGTTTCCCCCCTAAGCCTGATGTCCCCCCAGATTGGGCCCCAATTCCACCTTCACTTTTCCTTTTTGTCTTTCCCACATATTGTTTCCCACAGACACAATTTTCCCAAAACTATACAAACCCCCTTTGGGGAAAAGAACCCAAATTTTTAAATTTCTCCAATTGAAAAATCGGGCCGACCTTTTTAAAATAATTTTTAAAAAGGGCTATTAAAGAACCCTCAGACAAAAAGGAGATAAAAGGGCAAAAAGATTACTCTGGGAAAGAGACAGAAAATTGGGGCATATTTGACTTTAATCTTACAGCCAGAGGGCCCTTTAAAGAGATATTTTTTCATTTTGGGGTGTTTTAAATTTAAATCCGGGCCAACCCAAAAATGCGAATTTTCAGTTTTTGGTTCCCTTTATTGGGGTAAAGTGGCCCCCAAGGACCTGAGTATTTTTTCTTATCTGTATTTGTTTTTTATTATTCTTTTAAATTTTAAACCATTAGGCGCGGGTTTTTGACAGCATGCACGGAAAAAATTGGGGGCCCTTTCCATTTTTCCCGTAATAATGTAATAAGAAATGGGAAAAAAAATCTAGTTTACTTTTAATTTATTAAAATTTTGTATATATATGCCCCTAAAGTGATCATTTTTTCCACTTTTGAAACTAATAATGATATTGTCTCCAGTGGAGAGCAAATTCCCCCAAAGGCCGGGGTGGAAAATATTTCCCTATGCCAATATAAAAAGTGGGATTAGGTAAGCTGGGGGGGGTGTTTTTGGGTTTGGGGTTACACAGATCCAAATAAATCCCTTAGTGTGGGTGATGTAGTTAAAACTTTAGTGGGGGAAGGTTGGTTTTTTTCTCCCACCAGGAAATTGCATTTTTTTTAAAAAGTATAACTTTTTAAGGACATCAGCCCAAAAAAAAAGGTTTTCTGGGAGGGGCCCCCGGGTTTTTTATGGTATCCAAAAAGCCGGGGTCCCGGAAAAGGTTCGCCCCCTCCCCGGGATTTCCCCTGTTGGCCGCGTGTCGGTTGCTAGGGGATTTAAATGCCCGGGGGGTTTATTTTGGGGCCGCCCGGCTTCTTCCTTCGGGACAAGCAGCCGTAAACTAGTTTTCGCCCCCGCCGGAAAAGTTTGGAGGACAAGGTGCCTATAGCTCTACCGGGTTGCCCTGGGGAAATTGAATGTTTTGGGTCATGGGGTTTTACCACTTTTGGGGCATGCCCCAGTTTAGTCTGGGCTTTCGCCCCTAATGGGACAATTTACTTGCCCCGGGGAATTAGCTAAGGATTAAAAGGGGGAAGCGTGCATGCGTTCCTTTCCTGCAGCCCATCTGGTTACTTTTTCCCATCACCGGAAACAAGGGGCATCCTTATTTCCGTCCCCCGATGAACCCTCGTTTTCATTACTGGGGGGGGAAAAAAAGTCGGGGGCCCTTTAAAAAGGGGAATATTGAAACAAGGTTTTTTAAACTTATCCCTGAACATGTATTTTCCCAGCATAACCCAAAATGAGTTTAAAAATTGGGGGTACATTTTATTGGGGACATTTTTTCTAGGGGAAAGGTCTCATATGGGTTCAGCCCCTCGACCCTCAAATATTGTTATCTAGTAAGAAGGGATTTGGAAAAAGTGCTGGGCCCTTTTCTATAGGAGGCCATATCGTTTTTAGCTTTTTTCCAAAAATTATCCCCCAGTTTTTTCACCTAGTTTATTTACCCTTAGTTGGGTTTTTTGTCCTCCCTTTGGAGGTATAAATTCCCCGGCCGGCCTTTTAAAAAGATTAATTATTTATATATATCTATTGGGGGTGGGCAAAAGTTATAGGGCAGTATCCCCGGTTTTATCGGGGGGCCTTTTTTGGGGCGATTTCCTGATCTTACTTAGGGGGTAGGTTAAAGGGTTTTTAGTTAGAGATAGCCCGTAAAAGGGAGATAGTGGGGGGTAAATTTAGTTTTTTTTGAAAGAATTTAAAAATTATATTTTAGAATTTGGAATTTGTCTTTGGCTTTCCCTGACTTTTACTTTTCTCAAATTTCCCCCTTTGCTTTTTTTTTCTTTCAGGATTTTTGAATAAATTTCTAAAAATAACCCCAGCCCTTAACCCCACCGGGGCCCCAAAACTCCTTTTTCTAATTTCCTAAATTATCTAAGAAATTTCCCTCCAAACCCCCTTCCGGTTCCGGGAAAAATACCCCCTTTCCTGTTTACAACGGCCCCTTTTTATATCAAATTTCCCCCCTTTTAATATTAGGCAATTGGACATCACAGGATAATTTACCCTCGGGGCCCCCCTGGAAAGCCCCCTTTAAAAAACAGACTTTCCATGTTTTTTTCAAAAGGGCCTTTTAAATTTTTTAAAATTTTTTCCCCTTTAAAATGCTCTCCATTTACTCTCCCTTGGTTTTATCTACAGTTTGGGTTTTAGCAAAAGTGGCAACTTACCCGACTAAAAATTTAAATGCTTGCCCAAAGGGGTTTCAGCCACCAGCATAGCAAAGTGGGCGGAAGGGTAATCCGCCCCGGTGCCCCCCTTCCCCCCCCCCCCCTTCCCCTTCCCCAAAGCCCCAGTTGAGGGTTGGTAAAACTCCTCTTGGGTGTCTAATTGAAAGGCCCCCCCCCCCCTTGGTGGGAGACAGCTGGGGTTCCATTGCAGGGGCCAGGAATGGGCTTTCTCTGAAATTTTGGACATTTAGCCCCTTAAATTTTTATGATCAGGGGATTGTCTTTGGATCTAGGTATTAAAAGGCTTCCCCCCTGT
>JAODAL010020797.1:0-57500 GCA_025379985.1 Phyllomedusa bahiana
CACTGGGGCCCCTCAAGAACATTTTCCACTGGGGGCCCCAAGAATCAGCTTCCACTGGGGGGCCCCCAAGAATCATTTTCCACTGAGGGCCCCCCAAAAAATTCTCCACTGGTGGACCCAAGAATCATCTCCACTGGGGGCCCCCAAGAACCCATCTCCACTTTTGGGGGCCCAAAGAATAACTCCCATCCCGGCCCCCAAGAATCAACCCCCCAGGGTGGGCCTCAAGAACCCCTCCACTGGGGGCCCAAAATGAACTCCACGGGTGACCCCAAAAATAAACTCCACTGGTCCCCCCAAATAATCGACCCCACTGGGGGAAAACAAAAATAATAAAATCCACGGGGCCCCGAATAAAGCTCCACTGGGGCCCCCAGGAATCAGCCCACGATGGCCCCAAGAATCATTCCACTGGGGGGGCCCCAAAGAATCACCTCCACGGGTGGGCCCCAAGAATAAACTCCCCCTGGTGACCCCAATAAAAAATCCCACTGGGGGACCCCAAAAATCATCCACTGGTGGGCCCCAAAAATAAACCTCCACTCTTTGGGCCCAAGAAAAAACTCCCCTGCTGGGCCCCAAGAATCAACCCCCTTTTGGGGGGCCCTAAAGAATCATCTCCACTGGTGGGCCCCAAAAAATCCCCCACGGGGGGCCCCCAAAAAAACCTCCACTGGTGGGCCCCAAAAAATCATCTCCACTGGGGGCCCCAAAAAAGCAACGCACGGGGAACCCCAAAAATTCAACCCACTGGTAAACCCCAAAATCATCTCCACCTTGGGCCCCAAAATCATCTCATTTTTGGGGGCCCCCCAAAATAAATTTACCATTTGGTGGGCCCCAAAATCATCTCCACTTGGGGGCCCCCAAAAAATAAACCTTTTACGGTGAGTCCCAAAATCAACCCCAAAAACCTGGGGGACCCCAAAAAATCAACTCCACTGGTGGGCCCCAAAATCATCCCCCCCTGGTGGCCCCAAAAAACACCTCCACGGTGGCCCCAAGAATCATCTCCACGGGTCCCCCTCCAAGAACCCACCCCCACTGGGGGGCCCAAGAATCAACTGCACTGGTGACCCAAAAAAAAATCAACTCCACTGGGGGCCCCCAAAAGAATAAACTCCACTGGGGGCCCCCAAAGAATCATCTCTACTGGTGACCCCCAGGAACCCCAACCCCAAACTGGTGGCCCCAAAATCAACTCCACGGGTGGGCCCCCAAAAAATCACCCCACTGGGGGCCCCCAAAAATCAACTCAAACGGGTGAGCCCCAAGAATCAACTCCACTGGGCAACCAAAAAACCCACCCCCAACTGGTGCAACCAAGAATCATCTCCCTGGGCCCCAAGAATCACCTCCACGGGGGGCCCCCAAGAAACCCTCTCCACTGGGGGGCCCCAAGGGAATCACCTTCACTGGTGGGGCCCCAAGAATAAACTGCCCTGGGGCCCCAAGAATAAATCTCCACTGGTGGGCCCCAAGAATATCTCCACGGGAGCCCCCCGGGAAATCAACCCCACTGGGGGCCCCAAGAATCAACTCCACGGGTTGACCCCGGGAATCAACTCCACGGGTGGCCCAAGAATCGATTTGTAACAAATCCCCAAAACTGTGAGAGGAAAAAGATCATGCTCGAGTTCATAGAAGACTGTCTGACGAATGCAGGGCTGTGGTTTTCAAAGAAACAGTTTCTTACAAAAAAAAACTGCAAAAAGGGAAAAGGAAACGACATGGGGGACAGGGGAACTCAGACAGAGAGTGGGGGGAGAGCAGGGAGGGGGCTATCCCCTCCCCCCTGATCTCAAAAAAACCACTGACTGGGACGGGGGGGGGGAATGATGTCACCCCCCCTTCAGTAAGAAACACCCCGCTGGGAGGGGGAAGGGGCGCCCTTGGGGTTTGAAGAGCTGAGAAACTGAAAGTACAATGATACACACGAACAAGCGATACATGCCCTATAATGTTAGGGTGAGATTTAACGCTGGCCAAGTTCATTTTGAAAAACCGAGATTTGGGTCACATTTTATCTTGACCCAAATCTAAAGGCGAAAACCCCCTTTCTATTTGGGGCCCTATTCTTACCCGGGAGTAAGTACACACCCTATATGGTATCGTGCTTCATCCCAAAACATCCCCCACTGTACCCCAAAAATCACTCCACTGGGGGCCCCAAAATCATCTCCACTTTGGGGGCTCCAAAATCAAACCCAGGGGGCCACAAGAATCCTCTCCATTTGGGGGCCCCAAAAATCCCCCACGGGGGCCCAAAAATCCCCCTCCACGGTGGGGGCCCCCAAAAATCACTCCACTGGGAGGGCCCAAAAAATTTACTCCCCCTGATTTCCCCAAGACTCCCCCTCCACTGGTGGGGCCCCAAAAAAAAAATTCCCCCCCACTGGTGGACCCAAAAAAATGGGAAAACCACTGTGAATCCCAAGAAACAACTCCACTGGTGGGCCCCCAAGCATCCCTCCACTGGGGGGCCCCAAAAAATCGACTCCACAAGGGGGAAAAAACCCAAAAACAACTCCACAGGGTGGCCCCAAGAATCAGGGTCCACTGGTGGGGCCCCAAGAATCACTCCACTGGTGGCCCCAGGAACCAGCTCCACTGGTGGCCTCAAGAATCCCGTTCCACTGGTGGGCCCCCCAAAAAATCATCTCCACTGGGGCCCCAAAAATCATCTCCCCCTGGGGACCCCCAAAAATTAACTCCAAATGTGGACCCCCAAAAATCATTTTTCCACTGGGGGCCCCCAAAAATTATCTCCACCTTTTGGGGGCCCAAAAAAACCCCCATGCTGGGCCCCCCGAATCAACCCCAAAGTGGGCCTCAAGAATCACCTCCACTGGTGGGCCCAAGAATAAACTCCACTGGTGACCCCAAGAATCATCTCCACTGGTGGGCCCAAGAATCCTCCCCACTGGTGGGCCCCAATAATCGACTCCACTGGTGGAACCCAATAATCAACTCCACTGGTGGCCCCAAGAATCAGCTCCACTGGTGGCCCCAGGAATCAGCTCCACTGGTGGCCCCAAGAATCAGTTCCACTGGTGGGCCCCAAGAATCAGCTCCACTGGTGGGCCCCAAGAATCATCTCCACTGGTGACCCCAAGAAATATCTCCACTGGTGGACCCCAAGAATCATCTCCACTGGTGGGCCCCAAGAATCATCTCCACTCTTGGGGCCCAAGAATAAACTCCCATGCTGGGCCCCAAGAATCAACTCCCATGGTGGGCCTCAAGAATCACCTCCACTGGTGGGCCCAAGAATCATCTCCACTGGTGGGCCCCAAGAATCAACTCCACTGGTGGGCCCCAAGAATCATCTCCACTGGTGGCCCCAAGAAGCAACTGCACTCGTGACCCCAAGAATCAACTCCACTGGTGACCCCAAGAATCATCTCCACCTGTGGGCCCCAAGAATCATCTCCACTGGTGGGCCCCAATAATCAACTCCACTGGTGGGCCCCAAGAATCATCTCCACTTGTGGGCCCCAAGAATCATCTCCACTTGTGGGCCCCAAAAATCAACTTCACTGGTGACCCCAAGAATCACCTCCACTGGTGGCTCCAAGAATCATCTCCACTGGTGGGCTCCAAGAATCATCTCCACTGGTGGGCCCAAGAATCAACTGCACTGGTGACCCCAAGAATCATCTCCACTGGTGGGCCCCAAGAATCATCTCCACTGGAGACCCCAGGAATCAACTCCACTGGTGGCCCCAAGAATCAACTCCACTGGTGATCCCAGGAATCAATTCCACTGGTGACCCCAAGAACCAACTCCACTGGTGACCCCAGGAATCAACTCCACTGGTGGTCCCAAGAATCACCTCCACTAGTGGCCCCAAGAATCAACTCCACTGGTGGCCCCAAGAATCACCTCCACTAGTGGCCCCAAGAATCATCTCCACTGGTGACCCCACGAATCATCTCCACTAGTGGCCCCACGAATCATCTCCACTGGTGGGCCCAAGAATCAGCTCTACTGGTGGACCCAAGAATCAACTCTACTGGTGGACCCAAGAATCAACTCCACTGGTGGACCCCAGGAATCAGCTCCACTGGTGGACCCCAGGAATCAGCTCCACTGGTGGACCCTAGGCACCCTAGTCTGGCACTGAATGTATCTCAGTTTTATGAGAGACCCATTGCCATATAATCGATTCATTGGGGTCCATTGTGGCAACTAGAGAACTGCTGCCGGCCTCCCATAGACACAGTCTGATCTCTACATAGTGTATCAGCAGTGGTGTCATCTACACTCTCTTACCAATGTCTATTTCACTGGATGTATGACAGCAGCTCTCCGGCCTGAGAAACCCTCCACCCAAATTCTAACCTCTTGGACCCAATGACTTTGATGTCGGAGACCCAGGTGTGACATTCTCGCTGCCATTGTTAAAGTTACAGCAACAAAGCAATTTATGACCTGATCTTCCCTTTATGAAGTGGCGAAGACCCTGGAGACCCTTTATTGATGGAAAGTGATTTGCAAAAGGTCAAGGAGTTGATGCACATTTTAAATGTCAAAAGCTGTAAAGGAAGGAAGGTTAGAGCCCCCGACCTCCCGGGCTGAGGATAGAGCCCATATAACACTCTATAGACAGAGCTCCCTCTATTGGATGTAACAAATCCTCAATTTGCTTTTGACCCACTGAGTCTTTAGAAAGTAAAAGAGATATTAGCCAAGCCAGCATCACTCATCTACAGACAGCTGTTTTGGTGTTTTCACCCTCATCAGTGCGGAGCAGAGTGATACTAGCTGGGTGGGTGGGAGGCATTGAATGGCTCAGAATGGGAAAATCTCTCTCTTTGGGGAGAGCACCATATAGGCGTGTGGAGATTCGAGATGCTTTGTGGAGTGCAAAAGGCAATTTCAAATCTCCACACGTCTATATGGCGCTCTCCCCAAAGTTAATATCCCTTTTGCTTTCTAAAGACTCAGTGGGTCAAAAGCAAATTGAGGATTTGTTACATCCAATAGAGGGTGCTTGAGCTTCTCAGCTCATTTCCCATAATGCCTTGTGATATGCAGATGCTTAGTGGAGAGCAAAAGGCAATTTTGAATCTCCACACGCTTATATGGTACTCTCCCTAAGTAGAGATGTTCCCTTTTCTGGGCCACTTACTGGCTCCCACTCAGCCAGTCAGTATCGCTCTGCTCTGCACTGATGACGGGCAAAACCCCAAAACGGCTGTATGCAGATGAGTGATACTGGCATGGCTAATATCCCTTTTTGCTTTCTAAAGACTCTAAAGTGAGTCAGAAGAACATTGAGGATTTGTTACATCCAATAGAGGGCGCTCGAGCTTCTCAGCTCATTTCCCATAATGCCTTGTGACATGACCTGGACCTGTAAATGATCTGGGCTTAGATCCTATGACCATTGATGCGGGCACCAGTAACTGTCCGGCTCCTGTCCTGCACACGTGAGGCCGCTCCTCTCCTCTCATGTATCCTGTCTATCGTCAGACACAAGATATTCTTGCATTTCCTGCTGTTTTTCACCATCTTTGCCGCAGTAAATGACTGAAGCCCTTTGTCTGACGCGAAGCAGATACCTGTGCGCTGACGTCTCCATCAATCACACAAATCTGCTATAGGGCTGTGGGTGCTGACCAGGCTCTGTGCTCCTCCAGGGTGGAGGCTGCGCTGCTGCTGCTGTGGATTAATGAGGGATACATGGAAACCTATGGAGCAGCGGGTATCCCTATTATAGAAGATTACATGAAAACCTATGGAGCAGCGGGTATCCCTATTATAGAAGAATACATGGAAACCTATGGAGTAGCGGGTATCCCTATTATAGAAGAATACATGGAAACCTATGGAGCAGCGGGTATCCCTATTATAGAAGAATACATGGAAACCTATGGAGCAGTGGGTATCCCTATTATGGAAGAATACATGGAAACCTATGGAGCAGCGGGTAGCCCTATTATAGAAGAATACATGGAAACCTATGGAGCAGCGGGTAGCCCTATTATAGAAGAATACATGGAAACCTATGGAGCACGGGTATCCCATTATAGAAGAATACATGGAAACCTATGGAGCAGCGGTATCCCATATTATAGAAGAATACATGGAAACCTATGGAGCAGTGGGTATCCCTATGATAGAAGAATACATGGAAACCTATGGAGCAGCAGGTATCCTTATATATAGAAGAATACATGGAAACCTATGGAGCAGCGGTATCCCTATTATAGAAGAATACATGGAAACCTATGGAGCAGCGGGCATCCCTATTAGAGAAGAATACATGGAAACCTATGGAGCAGCGGGTATCCTTATTAAAGAAGAATACATGGAAACCTATTGAGCAGCGGGTATCCCTATTATAGAAGAATACATGGAAACCTATGGAGCAGCGGGTATCCCTATTATAGAAGAATACATGGAAACCTATGGAGCAGTGGGTATCCCTATTATAGAAGAATACATGGAAACCTATGGAGCAGCGGGTATCCCTATTATAGAAGAATACATGGAAACCTATGGAGCAGCGGGTATCCCTATTATAGAAGAATACATGGAAACCTATGGAGCAGCGGGTATCCCTATTATAGAAGAATACATGGAAACCTATGGAGCAGTGGGTATCCCTATTATAGAAGAATACATAGAAGCCTATGGAGCAGTGGGTATCCCTATTATAGAAGAATACATGGAAACCTATGGAGCAGTGGGTGTCCCTATTATAGAAGAATACATGGAAGCCTATGGAGCAGCGGGTATCCCTATTATAGAAGAATACATGGAAACCTATGGAGCAGCGGGTATCCCTATTATAGAAGAATACATGGAAACCTATGGAGCAGCGGGTATCCCTATTATAGAAGAATACATGGAAACCTATGGAGCAGAGGGTATCCCTATTATACAAGAATACATGGAAACCTATGGAGCAGAGGGTATCCCTATTATACAAGAATACATGGAAACCTATGGAGCAGCGGGTATCCCTATTGTAGAAGAATACATGGAAACCTATGGAGCAGCGGGTATCCCTATTATAGAAGAATACATGGAAACCTATGGAGCAGAGGGTATCCCTATTATAGAAGAATACATAAAAAACCTATGGAGCAGCGGGTATCCCTATTATAGAAGAATACATGGAAACCTATGGAGCAGCGGGTATCCCTTTTATAGAAGAATACATGGAAACTTATGGAGCAGCGGGAATCCCTATTATAGAAGAATATATGGAAACCTATGGAGCAGCGGGTATCCCTATTATAGAAGAATACATGGAAGCCTATGGAGCAGCGGGTATCCCTATTATAGAAGAATACATGGAAACCTATGGAGCAGCGGGTATCCCTATTATAGAATACATGGAAACATATGGAGCAGCGGGAATCCCTATTATAGAAGAATATATGGAAACCTATGGAGCAGCGGGTATCCCTATTATAGAAGAATACATGGAAACCTATGGAGCAGCGGGTATCCCTATTATAGAAGAATACATAAAAAACCTATGGAGCAGCGGGTATCCCTATTATAGAAGAATACATGGAAACCTATGGAGCAGCGGATATCCCTATTATACAAGAATACATGGAAGCCTATGGAGCAGCGGGTATCCCTATTATAGAAGAATACAGGGAAAGCTATGGAGCAATGGGTATCCCTATTATAGAAGAATACATGGAAACCTATGGAGCAGCGGGTATCCCTATTATAGAAGAATACATGGAAACCTATGGAGCAGCGGGTATCCCTATTATAGAAGAATACATGGAAACCTATGGAGCAGCGGGTATCCCTATTATAGAAGAATACATGGAAACCTATGGAGCAGCGGGTATCCCTATTATAGAAGAATACATGGAAACCTATGGAGCAGCGGGTATCTCTGGCTGGCAGTGAGCGGAGCTGCCCGGGCTCTATGTAGCAATGATCCAAGTGACTATAGCTCTGAGAGTAACAAAAGATGGAGAAACAAGAAGAGGTAAAAAAAAAAAACAAGAGGGAGAGGAGACACATCTGAGCCCGTGGAGGGGATGATAAAGGGACCAGATGTCCGACGATGGTGACCATGTTCTATAGAAGAAAGAGCGCAGCTCTGGAGCTCAAACTGCTGCTCTGAATATAAGGGTCTATTTTGTCCATTTTTATACATTCCTCAGAGATTGTTCTAATTCACATCGCTCTCTGTCCCCATCGGAGAACACAGTCTGTTACTGATTAACCTATCAGGATTTTTTGGGAATGTGACCCAGGACTCCAACCAGGACTCCAACACTGAAAGACAATAGTGCTAACCACTGAGCCACCCTGCTCCACTGTGCCAACCCCTGAGCCACCGTGCTGCACTCTGCTAACCCCTGATCTACTGTTCTAACAACTGAGCTACGATGCTGCACTGTGATAACCACTGACCGCTGTGCTTTACTGTGATACCCACTGAGCCACCATACTGAACTGTGCTTACTACTCAACCACTGTGCTGCACTGTTCTAACCACTGATCCACTGTGCTGCACTCTGCTAACCACTCAGCCACCTTGCTGAACTATGCTAACCACTGAGCCACCGTGCTGCACTGTGCTAACCACTGAGCCACCGTGCTGCACTCTGCTAACCAGTGAGGCACCATGCTGCACTGTGCTAACCACTGAGCCACCGTGCTGCACTCTGCTAACCACTGAGGCACCCTGCTGCACTGTGCTAACCACTGAGCCACGATGATAAACTGTGCTAACCACTGAGCCACTCTGCTGCAGTGTGCTAACCACTGAGCCAGCATGATTCAATGTGCTAACCACTGAGCCACCGTGCTGCACTCTGATAACCACTGAGCCACCGTGCTGCACTCTGATAACCACTGAGCCACTGTGCTGCACTGTGCTAACCACTGAGCCACCGTGCTACACTGTGCTAACCACAGAGCCACTGTGCTGCACTGTGCTAACCATTGAGCCACCGTGCTGCACTCTGCTAACCACTGACCCACTGTGCTGCACTCTGATAACCACTGAGCCACCGTGCTGCACTCTGATAACCACTGAGCCACGATGATAAAATTTGCTAACCGCTGAGCCACTATGCTGCAGTGTGCTAACCACTGAGCCAGCATGATACAATGTGCTAACCACTGAGCCACCGTGCTGCACTCTGATAACCACTGAGCCACCATGCTACACTGTGCTAACCACTGAGCCATCGTGCTGCACTCTGCTAACCACTGAGCCACTGTGCTGCACTGTGCTAACCACTGAGCCACTGTGCTGCACTGTTTTAACCACTGAGCCACCGTGCTGCACTGTGCTAACCACTGATCAACTGTGCTGCACTGTGCTAACCACTGAGCCACTGTGCTGCAGTGTGTAACCACTGAGCCACCATGATACAATGTGCTAACCACTGAGCCACCATGCTGCACTGTGCTAACCACTGAGCCACTTTACTGTTTGGTGCTAACTGCTGAGCCCTTAGTATGTTTTTGGAGCGTGGAGAAAACTGGACATGTGCAGTGTGCTAGCCACTGAGCCACCATGATACATTGTGATAATCAGTGAGTCAACTTGCTGCACTGTGTTAAATACTGAGTCACTGTGCTGCACTGTGCTAACCACTGAGCCACTATGCTGCACTGTTTTAACTACTGAACCACCGTGCTCCGTTATCATATGGGGATCACACTAAAACTAATGCTGACAATCCTATTATATTGGCCTACAAAGCAGATGTTACCGATATGACAATAGTTTGAACCTTCCCATCAAACCTGGTCAATTTTGTACCCAAGTGACAGATGGAGTCAAAGGGGCTGATAAAATGGCGTCTGATATGAAAGTAGATAGAAAGCAAAGGCGAGTTAAAAAAAAACTGCCCCAATGACAGAGATCAAACTGAGAGCGCGGCGGGGGCATCAACAAGACCCGATCCGGCCATCTCTCTGAGCACCACGCGCACGCTCTACAAAAATACATAGACAAGGCCGAAGGGAAAGGAGGGGAAATGGGAATCTGGTTGTTCTGTAGCTGACAATGTGTCTGTCCCAGGGTCATTGTGCTCTTTGTATATGCTGCTGTTTCCATGGAAATAGATAGAAGGCGAAGCATTTGGGAGCGGCGACCCTCCTGTCACTGGGAAAGGTCCAATGTGATATTTGTAACAAGTATTGTGTTGTTTGACCAATGTATCATCTAAGGATCCATCAGACTCCGGAGCCCAGCGCACAGATAGTGGGAGCGCTGCACCTGCCTGGATACTGGGGGGTCACGAGGAGGCAGAATGAGCAGCCCCCAGGAATACATGAGTCTGTTGTATCCTCTATAAGGTGTTTAATAATTTAATAATTTAATAATTTGACATTATGTATGAAACCCCCCTCGAATGTACAGCGCCATGGAATCAATGGCGCTTTAAAATAAATGTTAATGATAATAATAATAATAATTGTGCCATTAGGGCTCATAGTACAGTGGACCTGTCTCAGCAATCCGCTGCTCACAACCAGCCCGTTTACTCCCCCCCACCCCCGATCGGCCCATTTACCCCCCTTCCTGACCGGCCCATTTACCCCCCTTCCTGACCGGCCCATTTACCCCCCTTCCTGACCGGCCCATTTACCCCCAGTCCTGACCGGCCCATTTACCCCCCGTCCTGACCGGCCCATTTACCCCCCTTCCTGACCGGCCCATTTACCCCATTCCTGACCGGCCCATTTACCCCCTCCCTGACCTGCCCATTTACCCCCTCCCTGACCGACCCATTTACCCCACTCCATCCTTTCGGCCGTGCCCACCCCCCCCCTTCCTACCGGCCCCGTTTCCCCCTTCCCTGACCGCCCATATACCCCCCCCCCCCGACTGGTCCATTTATCCCTCCCTACTGTCATTTTTCCCCCCCCCCGACCAGCCTTTTTACCCCCTCCCCGACCGGGCCCTTTTACCCTTTTCCCGATGGCCCATTTTTCCCTCCCTGACTGGCCCATCCCTACTTCTCCCTCCCTGACTGGCCCAATTCGCCCCCTCCCTGACCGCCCTGTTTACCCCCCATCCCTGATATCCTTTTCCCCCCCCGTGACCGCCTTTTTCCCCCTCCCCAACCACCATTTGCCCCCCCCGGGTGGCCCCCTTTTCCCCCCCCCTGCTGTGTTTCCCCCTCCCTGACCGGCCCTTTTTGCCCCTCTCTGATGTCCATTACCCCCCTCTCTGACCCCCATTACCTCCCTCCCTTATGGGCCCCCTTTTCCCCCCTGCCCGCCGGCCCCTTTTCCCCCCCTCCCGACCCCCAATTTCCCCCCTCACTGACCATCCTTTACCCCCCTTGACTGGTATTTTCCCCCCCCCCTGCTGGCCCTTTCCCCCTCCCTGACCAGCCCATTTACCGCCCTCCCGGACCAATCCGTTCACCCCCCCCCTGACGGCCTCCTTACCCACTCCCGACCCCGCCCATTTACCCCCCAGTCCCGACTGGCCCCTTTACCCCCCCCCTGCCGGCATGTTACCTCGTCCCACCGCCCATTTTCCCCCCTCCCTTACCCTCCGTTTTTCCCCCCCCCTCCTGACTGGCCCGTTACCCCCTCCCTGACCGGGCCCCTTACCCCCTTCCTGACCAGCCCTTTACCCCCTCTCTGACGGCCCGTTTACCCCCTCCCTGACCGTCCCGCTCCCCACCCCCCCCCCCCCTGACCGGGCCCGTTTACCCCCTCCCTGACCGGCTCATTTGCCCCCTCCCTGGCTGGCAATTTACCCCCTCTCTGACCGGCCCATTTAATCTCTATCCCTGACCGGCCCATTTACTCCCTCCCTGACTGGCCCATTTACCCCCTCCCTGACCTGCCCATTTACCCCCTCCCTGACTGCCCATTTACCCCCTCCCTGACTGGCCCATTTACTCCCTCCCTGACTGGCCCAATTAGCCCCCTCCCTGACCGCCCTGTTTACCCCCATCCCTGACTAGTCCGTTTACCCCCCTCCGTGACCGGCCTGTTTACCCCGTCCCCAACCAGCTCATTTGCCCCCTCCCGGGCTGGCCCATTTACCCCCCTCCCTGACTGGCCTGTTTACCCCCTCCCTGACCGGCCCATTTAGCCCCATCTCTGACTGTCCAGTTTACCTCCCTCTCTGACCGACCAGTTTACCTCCCTCCCTTACTGGCCCATTTACCCACCTGCCTGACCGGCCCGTTTACCCCACTCCCTGACCGGCCCATTTACCCCCCTCACTGACCCGTCCATTTACCCCCCTCTGACTGGCTAGTTTACCCCCCTCCCTGACTGGCCCGTTTTCCCCCTCCCTGACCAGCCTATTTACCGCCCTCCCGGACCAATCCGTTCACCCCCCCCTCTGACTGGCCTCCTTACCCACTCCCTGACCAGCCTGTTTACCCCCTCCCTGACTGGCCCATTTACCCCCTCCCTGACCGGCATGTTTACCTCGTCCCTGACCGGCCCATTTACCCCCCTCCCTTACCAGTCCGTTTACCCCCTTCCTCTCTGACTGGCCTGCTTACCCACTCCCTGACCGGCCCATTTACCCCCTCCCTGACCAGCCCATTTACCCCCTCTCTGACCGGCCCGTTTACCCCCCTCCCTGACCGTCCCGCTCACCCACTCCCTGACCGGCCTGTTTACCCCCTCCCTGACCGGCTCATTTGCCCCCTCCCTGGCTGGCAAGTTTACCCCCCTCCCTGACCGGCCCATTTAATCCTATCCCTGACTGTCCAGTTTACCCCCCTCCCTGACCGGCCCATTTACTCCCTCCCTGACTGGCCCATTTACCCCCCTCCCTGTGCTGCCCATTTACCCCCCTCCCTGACTGGCCCATTTACTCCCTCCCTGACTGGCCCATTTACCCCCCTCCCTGTGCTGCCATTTACCCCACTCCCTGACCGGCCCATTTACCCCCTCCCTGTGCTGCCCATTTACCCCCCTCCCTGACTGGTCCGTTTACCGCCTCCCCGATCGGCTCATTTGCCCCCTCCCTGGCTGGCCCATTTACTCCCCTCCCTGACTGGCCAATTTACCCCCTCCCTGTGCTGCCCATTTACCCCCCTCCCTGACTGGCCCGTTTACCCCCTCCCTTAGCAGCCCTCCTGACCAGTCACATGACCACTGGGCCAGGGTGCAGGACTCCTGCCTGTCTATGAGTACAGCCCTGATTGAGTTCTGTATATACAGCGATCAGGAAGGCAGGGACAGTAATAATCTATCCCTGCCTTCTTCCTGGAGAGCCCGGCTGCGGCTGACAGCCAGCTCTCCACCCGCGCAGCTGCACACTTATTATCGAGTTATAGAACGTCTGTGCTGAGTTAGATGTCACTCTCCCAATGTATATAGTCAACAGGCAGTCAACAAATAGATATATAACAAAAAATGTTCTACCGCCAAAATTTCTTTATCGGCCGAAGCCCTAATCTAGCAGGAGCAGGAGGAGCAGGAGGAGGAGCAGGAAGAGGAGCAGGAGGAGCAGGAAGAGGAGCAGGAGGAGGAGCAGGAGCAGGAGGAGGAGGAGCAGGAGGAGGAGCAGGAGGAGGAGCAGGAGGAGGAGCAGGAAGAGGAGGAGGAGGAGCAGCAGGAGGAGGAGCAGGAGCAGCAACAGGAGGAGGAGCAGCAGCAGGAGGAGCAAGAGGAGCAGGAGGAGCAGGAAGAGCAGGAGGAGGGCAGCGGCAGGAGGAGCAGGAGAAGCAACAGGAGGGAGGGAGCAGAGGACGAGCAGGAGGAGGAGCAGCAGCAGGAGGAGCAGGAACAGGAGGAGGAGCAGAGAAGCAACAGGAGGGAGGAGCCAGCAGGAAGAGCAGGAGGAGGCAGGGGAGGAGGAGCAGGAGAAGAGCAGAGGAGGAGCAAGACAGGAGGGAGAGACGGAGAGCAAAGGGGAAGGTGGAGCAGAGAGGAGGAGGAGTAGGAGAAGCAGCAGGAGCTGCAGCAGCAGGAGCAGCAGAAGGAGGAGGCAGCAGGAGGAAGCAGCAGGAGCTGCACCAGCAGGAGCAGCAGGAGGAGCAGCAGAAGGAGGAGAGGAGGAGGAGGAGCAGCAGAAGGAGGAGGAGCAGAAGCAGCAGGAGGAGGAGCAGAAGCAGCAGGCGGAGGAGGAGGAGGAGGAGCAGGTGGAGGAGAAGGAGGAGCAGGAGGAGGAGCAGAGGAGGAGCAATGGAGGAGCAGCAGGAGGAGCAGCAGCAGCAGCAGCAGGAGGTCTACATTCTGCCTTTACGTTTCCCGTTCCTCTTGGATCCACTTCTGACTTTTGGCTCAAAAAATGCATTAAAAACTGCTGCGTGTGAAAACCTCAAGGAGCTTTTCTATTCGGGCAGCTATTTACTAACACATCCGTATTCTACACATCTTGGCTGCGCTGCTGCATCAGTGCCCGATACGGAGGCTTCCCCGGGGTCGCTTCCTATCACAGAAGAACAGATTCTAAAATGACTAAAGGGAATTAAAAGGGTTATTCTGTAAAAAAACCACACTTTAGGGACAGGAAAAAGGGGGGGGGTGGGTGGGGGGAGGCACACATTTCATCTTACAAATGATAAAAATGGCTTCTGCAGCTCGTTCACAGCTTATGTAACATGTGGCCTGATGGAAAGTGCTGCATTGCGATTAGCTGCTGCTCCGACGCTCTGCAAACCATTAACACAATATATTCCACCAGTCCAGCCAGTGATGAACCACCCGGCCCCAGCTGCAAAGGATTGTGAGTTTACACAGCAAATTTTAAAATGTATCAATGGGAAAGTAGATAGAAATAAAAGTATTCCTTTTTAAAAAATTCATATTTCACTTTGCCCCCCAAAAAAAAAATTAAAAATAAATAGTAAATATGTGATAGATTGAAATAGATAGATAGGAGATAGATAGTAGATAGATAGATAGATAGATAGATAGTAGAAAGATATGAGATAGATAGATGGATAGATAGATGTAGGAAAGATAGAAGAAGATTTTGTAGATAATAGATAGTAGTAGATAATGGTAGAAGATAGAAAAAAAGGATAAAATAGATAGATATGGGATAATAGATAGATAGAGAGATATGAGATTAGAGAGAGAGAGAGTTTTGATAGGATGTAGATAGTTGAATAGATAGATATGAGATAGATAGATGATAGATAGATAGATAGTAGATAATAGATAGGAGTATAATAGATAGATATGAGATAGATAATGAAGGGATATGGAGATAGATATGAAGAGAAGGATAGATAGAGATAGAAAAAGATTAGATAGGTAGATAGATAGAGATAGAATTTAATAGATTGTAGATAGATAGAATTATGGGATAGAAATGGATGGATAGAAAATAGATAGATAGAATAGATAGATAGATAATAGAAAATGGGAAGATAGATATAATGGGATGTAAAAATAGAAGTAGGAAAGATGAGGTTATAGAGGATGTTGATAAAATTGAATGTTTTGTAGGGTAAATTTTTCCGCAAAAATTTGTGAGGTCTTTAATAGAAAAAATTTTTAAGTTTAATTATTGTTGTTGGTTTAGAAAAAAAGGGGGGGGAAATAAAAATTGTATAAATATATAGGGAATATAGAGCTCTCCCCCCAAAATCTTTTATAAAACCCGACTGACCGAACAAGGGGGCGTCCCCTATGTTGGGAAAAAAAGGTTTCTACTAGACATAATGGGGTCTTTACTGTAAGTCGGAGTCTTGGAGGTCTTTATTGATCCAGGATTTATTTATGCCAGTTGGGGTCGGGAAGGAGTTTTTTTCCCCAAAATGGGACAATTGCTTCTACCTCATGGGGGGATGGGGAGAGGGGTTGTCTTCCTCTGGATCAACACTAAAGCACAAAAGGCTGAACTGGATGGACGTCTGTCTTATTTCAGCCTTATAAACTGTATATCTTTATAACTATGTAACTATTTATCTACATGACTATGTAACTATTTATTCACTAGTAAAAAATATTGTTTTTAACATGTAACGATTTAATACTAGTAAAATATTCTATAATCCTATTACTATAGATAAGTTACTATATATCATATAATAGGAACTATATGACTATGTAACTCTACGTCTATGTTACTATAACTACATGACTATGTAACTTTTTATCTTATGAATTTAAAAATTTTGTAAAACAAATTTTATATATTAATTTTTATTTTTTTTACTAAAAAAAAAAATGTTTTTTTATATATTATTGACTTAATATGATGTTACTTATACTATTGAATGTGTATTAAGAATTTTGTAACTCTATATCTATATCCCTTTATTGCTACCTGTCTCTAGGTGTAGGAGTCCTTTCTCATGTTTCTATGGGGCCCTATAAATTCTAGTGACTCCCCTATTTATAAACCTATATGAACACCCAGCTATGTTTCATGCCAGACACCGCAGTGGAAACCCAAGTGTAGTCCTTAGGGTCCATTGGACGCTGTTCGTGGGTCCGGTCTCACCTCTGCGACAGGTTCTGAGCACAACCTTCAATGCAGATGTGACCCGGGCCCCAGCTCCGGCCTTTATCTATAAACACAAAACTGCAAAGTATAAAAGTGATACCATTCCTCTCATGCAGCAGATTCCACTGTCTGCAGGGACGATGCAGCGCGGAAGGGGAAGTGGGGGGCAGCACATCTGGTGGGGGCTTTTTATTTTCCCAAAGGGCGATGCAGCGCGGGGGGGGGGGGGGGGCAGCACATCTGGTGGGGGGCACTATGTATTCCAGGGACGATGCAGCGCGGGGGGCAGGGGGGGACACATGGTGGGGGCACTAGTATTCCAGGGAGATGCAGCGCGGGGGGGGGGGGAGCACATCTGGTGGGGGACTATGTATTCAGGGATGATGCGCGCGGGGGGGGGCAGCACATCTGGTGGGGGCACTATGTATTCCAGGGACGGTGCAGCGTGGGCGGGGGGGGGAGCACAGGTGGTGGGCGCACTATTTATTCCGGGAAAGATCCAGCGGGGGGGGGGGGCAGCACATTGGGGGCACTATGTATTCAGAGATGCAGGGCGGGGGGCAGCAAATCTGGGGGGGCACTTATGTATTCCAGGGGACAGGCAGGGGGGGGGGGGGGGGCAGCACATTTTGGCGGGGGCACTATGCATTTCAGGGATGATGCAGCACGGGGGGGGGAGGGGGAGCACATCTGGTGGGGGCACTATGTATTCCAGGGAATGCAGCGCGGGGGGGGGGGGGGCAGCACATCTGGTGGGGGCCCTATGTATTCCAGGGACGATGCAGCGCAGGGGGGGTGGCAGCACATCTGGTGGGGGCACTATGTAATCCAGGGATGATGCAGCGCGGGGGGGGGGAGCACATCTGGTGGGGGCACTATGTATTCCAGTGAAAGTCCAGCGCGGGGGGGGGGGGCCCTGGGCTATTGATTCCAGGGAGTTTCAGGGGGGGAGGCAGCACATCTGGTGGGGGCACTATGTATTCCAGGGGTAATTTCAGCGCGGGGGGGGGGGCAGGGACATCTGGTGGGGGGCACTATGTACTCCAGGGATGGTGCAGCGCGGGGGGGCAGCACATCTGGGGGGGCCTATGTATCCAGGGATGGGGCAGACGGGGGGGGGACAGCACATCTGGTGGGGGCACTATGTATTCCAGGGATGGTGCAGCGGGGGGGGCCAGAAAATCTGTGGGGGGCACTATGTATTCCAGGGATGATGCAGCGCGGGGGGGGGGGGAAGGCAGCACATCTGGTGGGGGCACTATATATTCCAGGGACGGTGCAGCGCGGGGGGACAGCACATCTGGTGGGGGCACTATGTATTTCAGGGATGATGCAGCGGGGTGGGGGGACAGCACATCTGTTGGGGGCTCTATGTATTCCAGGGACGGTGCAGTGAAGGGGGGGGCAGCACATCTGGTGGGGGCACTATGTATTCCAGGGACAGTGCAGCGCGGGGGGGGGCAGCACACTGTGGGGCACTTGTATCAGGGGATGATGCGCGGGGGGGGGCAGCACATTGGTGGGGGCACTATGTATCCCGGGATGACGCGGGGGGGGGGGGAGCACATCTGGGGGGGCCTATGTATTCCAAAGGGGGGTGCAACGGGGGGGGGGCACACTGGTGGGGGACTATTATTCCAGGGGGGTGCAGCGCGGGGGGAGGGGGGACAATCTGTGGGGGCATTGTATTCCCGGGATTGCAGCGGGGGGGGCAGCACTCTGGGGGGGCACTATGTATTTCCCGGGGGATGCAGCCGGGGGGGGGGGGGGCAATCTGGGGGGCCTTTATTCCCGGGAGTGCAGCGCGGGGGGGGGGAGACATCTGGGGGGCACTATGTATCAGGGATGAGCAGGGGGGGGGAGCACTCTGGTGGGGCACTATGTATTCCCCGGGAGTGCAAGGGGGGGGGGCAATTGGTGGGGCCTATGTATTCCAGGGGGGGGCAAGGTGGGAGGGGACAAACTGGTGGGGGCCTATGTATTCAGGGGCGGTGCAGGGGGGGGGGGAAAATTGGGGGGGGCACTATGTATTGGGTGAGGCAGGTGGGGGGGGCAGCAATCTGGGGGGGGGCACTATGTTTTCCCAGGGAGATGCAGGGGGGGGGGGGGGGGGCAGCACTTTGGTGGGGGCCATATTATTCCGGGATGATGCACCCGGGGGGGGGGGGGAACTATGTATTCCAGTATCTTTTTGTCTGTAGAGAGGTTGCCCTGAATTCACTCCCTCACCAATGCTAATACCCCGAATAATCCGCGGGGAACAAGCTGGAAGCTCCGGGCACTTAGAAGGATCCAAATCTTGTTTCCATCATCTACTGACAATGAAGCTTCTGTTTTATCTGTTGTCAGTGATATAAAGCTGCCCATAATCTTCTTACAGGAAGGTCGAACCTCTGCAAAAACCCCATCTTCCCCCGGTTGAGATGTGGGGAACAACAGGCCTTCAAATTAACACCAATATTCCTGAAAAACTGCTCTCCACAGGGATAGATAAGATTAGACTAGACTGCAGGACAATAACCAGAACAAAACATGAAGTATAGAATAGAAGAGAGGACTGGTCTCACTTTATGAAGGCGCTTTCTCTATGTAGTTCCAAAACGTAAGTCATGATTAATGATTAAACCTATTCCTGAACGGGGACAGATTAGATGGTAACGGCAAAACAAGAGCAATAGTGAAGACAGGGTCGCAGAACGACTAGTCTCACTTTATGAGCTGTGCTTATCTCAATGTAGTTTTATAAAAAATAGTAAAGTAATGACATAAAAATGACTATTTTTTCTCCACAGGGTTTAAAAACATTAACTGAGTAAAGGCAATGACAGAGCAATCGTGAAACAAGAATCAGAGAAAAAGACTAATTTCATTTACTTCGCTTCTATTTCTCTATGTAGTCTTTTACAAATAGTAGGGTTAAAAGCCGAATTATTCCCGTTTGATCTATCACGTCACAAAGGGGGAAATACTAAAGGAACTTTTAAATTATACTAGTTATTATTTTAAGCACCGCGGGAAAAAAATGTGGTGGAAAGGTATGTCCTAGTATTATGCTCCCGTTTGTAAGGGAAGTTCCCGGGATGTCAGAGAGGCCCCTCCAGTGGGACATCCAGGTTTTCCAAAACAGGAGAATGGCAGAAGGAGAACTGCCCCCTAGTGGGCCACCCGGGAAAGGGCCCTTTGGGGGAGAAAAACGCAGTTAGATAAATAACATTCGTTATATGCTTGTGTATTGTAGTATGCTGTTATTACTGCTGTTTGTTTTGCCGGTGAAAAATAAAACCCTGTATTTTTGTTGCAACCTACCCGCTTGTGCCTGCCTCTGTGACCGCCAATCCTCACAATATATAAAACTTTACTTTGACTTCTACCTATCTCTGTATAGTCTTGTTACAAATAGTAGGTAATGTCAGCAGAATCAGCAAGCAATCCTCTCACTGCTGTGCTATCAGAGCTCACAGAGGGAAACGTTTGTTAGAATTTAAACTCAAAATTATATTAAAAAAAAAACAACCACCCAATTAAAAACAAATCCATGTAATCGATGCAGATCATTTGTGAATATGGGAAAAGGAACATGTTGTCAGTTTCCCTTCAATATCACTGAAGCTTTCTGCTTTGTTTTGGGGGTTGTATCACCCTCCTGGGGGGTATAGACATCAAGGGGTGGAGAGACATTGCCTTTTGGGCCACAACAGAGAACACTAAAGGTTTAGATCAATGGAATCCACAATCTGTGGAATTCATATGGAAATGAAGCTGCGGAGCGACTCGAAATCCTGCGGAGGCGCCGCAGACTCCAAATCTACAAAGAAGAGTATGGTTATGGATCTGCAGCAAATTCTGTAATTGCGAATTTGCTCTACCTCTGAAAGAAAGCTAGATCCGAACAGCAATGTATTTGGTAATAGTCAATATTTACCACAATCAAAGTCAATCAGTGCAGTGAGAGTTCCCCTTTAGCCCCTCATCGACATTTAACGCAAATATAACGAAAACCCTACATATTTGGTATCGCCGTAATCGTATCGACCTGCAGAACCCAGAGAACACATCATTTATACCAGAGATTGAACGCCATAAAAACTAAACCCCCCCCAAACAATGCCGCAAGTAAGTTTTTTTCACGTTCATCCTTACTTTTTTTTTCAGTTTCCCAGTACCTTATAGGGTGCAGTCACCGGCACCATTAAAAAGTACATCTTGTCCTGCTAAAAAAAAGCCCTAATATGTCAATGTAGATAGAAAAATTAAAAAAGTTATGGTCCTTGAAAGGCGAGAGGAAAAAAATTAAGCGTCATATTATTATGACCAGCTGTCAGGAAGGGGTTATTAATTACTAAGTGCACGCGCTGTTCGTACAGTATCCTCCTTTTATCTACACTGGGATGTAAAATGAAGGAGTCGCCCTCCTTTTGTGGCGTCAGATTTATTTGCAGATTAAGTCGCGGCCCCCGTGGCATAAGCGAGCACTCTCCGATGCACTGAGCGCGCCCGAGTGTCTTCATATGTGTTTAAATGAATGCTTATTTATGATGTTTCCTGGTGGAGTTCGGGGCATTTGCATTTTGTGGAATTCGTTGAATTTCCAATGCGCCTTGAATAATGCTCTGTGACAAAACATGAAAGTCAATGGGTGACACCATTTATTTGAATAAGAAACTCCTATAAAATCCAGAGCTACACGCAGTGTGTATTTACCATGAAATCCTTCGACCCATAAGCATCCAAAAAAGGCGCCATTGGGTGACAGTCCTGGAGGAGACCAAAGTAGTCACCCGTTAGGTTCCAAATGGCACCCAAACCCTAACACTGTACAGCACAGAGTACATAGCAACATAGAAGATAAGGTCCTCAGACTCTGACCTATACCTTAACCCTAAGCTTAAATCCTAACCATAACTATGACCTTAACCCTATGTCTAACCCCAACCTTAGCCCTAACATAGTAACATGGTAAATAAGGCTGGAAAAAGACACCGGCCACCGAGCCTGACCTATAACCTTAACCCTAATCATAGCTTTAATCCTAACCTTAACCCTATGTCTAACCCCAACCCTAGTCTTAACATAATAACATAGAAGATAAGGTCCTCAGAGCCTGACCTATAACCTTATAGCCTTATGTCTAACCCCAAGCTTAGTCCTAACTGTGATTCTAACACCATACAGAACAGAGAACATAGCAACATAGAAGGTAAGGTCCTATGTCTAACCCTAACCTTAGCAACGTAGAAGATAAAGTTGGAAAAAGACACCGGTCCTCAGAACCTGACCTGTAACCTTAACCCTAATCACAGCTTTAACCCTAACCTTAAAGGGGTTGTCACTACAAAGATTAGCTTTCAAAATGAAGGGAACACTAAATGAAGACGTTTTCAAAATATATAGCTGTGTTCATTGTGTTTTGTTAAGAAGCTACAAGAGATTTTATCACCTTCTGTGCTCTATCTGGTTCCCCAAGTGACCGACCTGTGTACACTCTCCCCCCTCCTTGCTGTTTGTTCTATCTGATAGCAGGGAGTGAAGTGATCACACAGGTAGGAGGCCTGCAGTGTGAGAGCTTGTTTGTTATCTGATCTTTCAAACAAAAAACAGTAATTACTGCTGTTTACTTTAACTCTGATGCTTCTCTGGACCTGACAACATGAGATTTATCTAATTAGCAGAAGTCTGAATACACGGAGCTCATATGCTAACTAGAGACAGCTTGACCAGGAAGTGACAGAGCAAAGCAGCATTATTTCATTCATGCATCCTATGAAACGTTGAGATGAGACAACCCCTTTAACCCTATGTCTAACCCCAATCTTAGCTCTAACATAGTGACTTAGTAGATCAGGTTGGAAAAAGACCCAGGTCCATCAAACCTATAACCTTAACCCTAATCATAACTTAAATCCTAACCTTAACCCTATGTCTAATCCCAACCTTACTCCTAACATAGTAACATGGTAATAAGGCTGGAAAAAGACACCGACCACCGAGCCTGACCTATAATCTTAACCCTAATCATAACTTTAATCCCAAACTTAACCTTATGTCTAACCCCATCTTAGCTCTAAAATAGTAATAGTAACCGGGGTGGCTTAAGCATTTTTTGATCAAAACTTGTGAACTAAGAATCTCAAAGTTTTTTTCATGCATGATAGATAGCATAAATGCTTCTTTAGAGGTTTCCATGTGTTGTATAGCCGCTTTAGCAGTTGGTGTGCACATTGGTAATGGTGTAGCGTGTATATATTATAAATATATATATATATATATTATATATTATAATACTATAATATATATTTATATATATATATATATATATATATATATATATATATATGCCACAACCCTGCCAGTGGCACCCAGGTTCACATTGTGTTTTTTCAGAAATGTTTTTTTGTGCAGAACTATACTTTGCATTTGGCACATATTGCTTTTAAACTATATAGGGAGGAAGGGATGCCTCCATTTTGGTTTCTTGCACTCCGCCCACCTTAACAAGCTGTTATAAGTGCAGCATGTTTGCAAGGTTGGTGTCTTTTATTTTTCTCTCTGGATAATGCAGGTCGGTTGACCCAATGAAAAGTCTGAATTTGGCTCTATTGAGAGGTAAAGATAGTGCAGGACCAACCACCTTGAGATCACGTTGTAAGCCGGGGTTGGCTTAAACATTTTTTGATCAAAACCTGTGAACTAAGAATCTCAACGTTTTTTTCATAAATGCTTCTTTAGAGGTTTCCATGTATTGTATAGCCCTTTTAACCCTAATCTTAGCTCTAAAATAGTAACATAGTAGATAAGGCTGGAAAAAGACACCGGCCACTGAGTCTAACCTGTAACCTTATCCCTAATCATAACTTTAATCCTAACCAGCACTATAGCCTTAACCCCATGTCTAAGCTCAACCTTAGTGCTAACTGTGACCCCAACACCACACAGAACAGAGCACATAGTAACATAGTAGATAAGCCTGGAAAAAAGTCCCTAATCCACCGAGTCCAACCAATAACCCGAACCCTAACCATAGCTTCAATTCTGACCTTAACCCTACGTCTAACCCCAACCTTAGTCCTAAAATAATAGATCAGAACCTGGACGACAGGTAGGCAAAGATAGGCAACCACTTAGGGCTCCACTTCATCTCAGGCAGGAAGGGGTCGCAAAGAGGTATGGAGTGGGCTGAATTTTACATTGGGAGGGGAGGTGTAGGGGCGCTACATGCCTTATTTGCATAGGGAAGCAGAATACCTTGTCCCAGCCCTGTAGTAAATAAGGCTGGAAAAAGACACCGGCCACCGAGCCTGACCTATAACCCTAACCATAGCTTTAATCCTAACCACAACTATGGCCCTCACTATAAGTCTAACCCAAACCTCAGTCCTAACTGTGATTAACTGGAACTGTATAGAGTAACTCCGGATATCTGGAGTCCTCCTTAAGATACCATCATGAGGTGACTGGTCCTTCCTTCCTATCAGTATTTACATTGCAGACATGTAAATGGATCATAGAGTCTAGAGTCTGAGGAACCACCATTGGGTCCAGTACAGCAGAGTCAGACCCCAACCTTAGTCCTAACTGTGATTAACTGGGACTATATAGAGTAACTCCGGACATCTGGAGTCCTCCTTAAGATACCATCAGGAGGTGACTGGTTCTTTCCTATCAGTATTTACATTGTAGACATGTAAATGGATCATATGAGTCTAGAGTCTGAGGAACCACCATGGGGTCCGGCACGGCACAGTTAGACCCTTCTCCGATTACACAAAACCATTTAAAGTGACCAAAAGTTAAATATTTTAGGAACATATCAGACAGAAATCATCACCTGACGCCTCTTAAAAATGAGCAATGAACCCTCAAAGCTTTCACACATTCTGACATCTAGTGGCGCAAGGCAGACAGACAAAGAGCCAGCGCTAAGAATCATGTAGAGGACTGGACTCGAACCCGAACCCTAACCATAGCTTAAGTCCTGACCTTAACCCTATGTCTAGCCCCAACCTGAGCCCTATCACAGTAACATAGTAGATAAGGCTGGAAAAAGACCCCCGCCCCCCCCCCCCCCCCCCCCCCCCCGCCCCGCCCCCCCCCCTTTTTTTTTTTTTTTTTTTTTTTTTTTTTTTTTTTTTTTTTTTTTTTTTTTTTTTCCAAAGGGGACGGAAACCGCCTTATAATAACCCCAATCGTGGATTAAAAGGAGGGAGAGAAGCTGACTCTGGGGTATATAGAGGAAGGGGAGCGAGCTCTGGGGTATATAGGAGGGAGAGGAGCTGACTCGTGGGTAATAGGAGAGGGGAGAAGCTGACTCTGGGGATATAGGAGGGAGAGGAGCTGAGCTCGGCGGGATAAAGGAGGGAGAGAAGCTGAGCTCTGGGGGATTTTAGGAGGAAAAGGAAACTGAGCTCTGGGGATATAGGAGGGAGAGAAGCTGAGCTCGGGGTTTAAGGAGGGAGAGAAGGACTCTGGGTATAGGGAGGAAGAGAAGCTGAGCTCTGGTTATAGGAAAGGGGAACTGAGCTCTGGGTATATAGGAGGAGAGAAATGAGTTGGGGTTTAGGGGGAAGAAGCTGAGCTGTGGGGTATATAGGAGGGGGAGAAGCTGAGCTCTGGAGTATATAGGAGGGAGAGAAAGCTGAGCTCTGGGGCATATAGGAGGGAGAGAAGCTAAGCTCTGGGGTATATAGGAGGGAGAGAAGCTGAGCTCTGGGGCATATAGGAGGGAGAGAGGCTGAGCTCTGGGTTATAGAGCAGGGAGATAAGCTGAGCTCCAGGGTATAGAGGAGGGAGAGAAAACTGAGCCTGGGGTATTAGATGGAGAGAAGCTGAGCTCTGGGGTATAGAGGAGTGAGATAAGCGGAGCTCTGGTGTATAGAGGAGGGAGAGAAGCTGAGCTCTGGGGTAATAGGAGGGAGAGAAGCTGAGCTCTGGGGTATAGAGGAGTGAGAGAAGCTGAGCTCTGGGGTATAGCGGAGGTAGAGAAGCTAAGCTCTGGGATATGGAGGAAGGAGAGAAGCTGAGCTCTGGAGTATAGAGGTGGGAGAGAAGATGAGCTCCGGAGTATAGGGAGGGAGGGAAGCTGAGCTCTGGATATATAAGGAGGGAAGAAGCTGAGCTCTGGGGTATATAGGAGGGAGAGAAGCTCAGCCTGGGGTATATAGGATTGAAATAGCCTGCGGGCTGGAATAGAGGCAAGAAGCTATTTTGGGGGGTATATAGATGGAGAGAAACAAAAAATACTAGGAATACCAGACTACATTCAATCCTGCCCACACCGGAACAAAAGTGGGGACACTGAAGCTGTAGAACCACCCACAGCCTGAACAGAGAGTGGTAGCCTGAAGCCATAGACCCCCCCACCTAGCGGCATTACCACCGAATCAGTGATTGGTTTGCGGGAAAAATATGATCCCTTTAATGCTTACATCGGGGGAACAGAGGGGAAAACCCGTTTAAGGTCCATATAGGATTTTTCGGATTTCCCTCGCTTCGCTCATGGTTTGATGTGACTCTACAGTATTTTGGAAGTAACCTGATTCAGTCGGGGAGAGTTCCTTCCGGCTGAGCGGCGCTGTCACCGGGGGCTCCTCACACCGGCTCTTGTCCTCTTCACAATGAACCATGCGTGCGAGCATTGTCCAAAAATGCAGCACTATGGGCAGACGGGATCGGAGCCCCCCACCCCACAACATGGAACAAGGGAGAGCCCACAATGGAGTACCCCCTCCCCTACCAGACCATGCCAAACCCAAAAACTTAAAGGGAAACTACAGCACGAACTTATTAGTTTAGTAAGACAATTTAACGCTTAGAGCTCTGTGCTTTGTTACTACAGATTATAACCCCAGCGTCACCAACGAAACAGAGTGAGCCAAACCCTTTTGAAACCCCCACAACTTAAACAGGGAAAAAAGCCTGAAGCTAGAACACCCACACCTAACAGGAAGTGGGGGGCCTGAAGCGGTAGAACCACCCACACCTGAACAGGAAATGGGAGCCGAAGCGTAGAACCCCCCACATCCTGAACAGGAAGGGGGGCCTGAAGCTGTAGAACCCCCCAAAAAGCCCGAACAGGAAATGGGAAGCCTTAAAACTTAGAACCACCCATACTAACTGCCTGGGTTCTGGTAAACTATGAAACAACCCCTTTAAGGGGCTCCCCCCACTGCTTTGAATTTTTAGACTGCAAAATAAGGCCCTCAAAAAGGGAGGCTCGAAGAAATCCTGTCACACATGGCACGACTCCCATTCGTTCATGGGAAATTCCCAGTACAGGGGGGTGCGTGTTTTCCCCCTTTTCCTCTTGGAGTTCCCAGTAAAAAGGAGCGCTGTGTCTCCATTTTTGCTCTATGGAGACCCAGTACAGGGAGCGCTGTTTCTCCATTCCCTCTAAGGGGGTTCCCAGTACAAGAACGTTGTTTCTCCATTCTGTTTTTTATGGAGTTTTCCCCGTACAGGGGAAACGCTGTGTTTTCCTTCTGTTCATGGGGAGTTCCCCTACAGGAAGCGCTTTTTTTCTCCATTTTCCTCTATGGGGTTTTACAGTACATGGGAGTGCTGTGTTTTTTTGTTAAAAATTTTCCCTCCCTTTTCCCTTTTTCCTTATTTTGTCAAAAACCCTCCATTTTGTTCAGGAGTTTTCCCCGTCAGGGAAGCACTGTGTTCCCATTTTCCTCATGGGAGTTCCCTTTCAGGGAGCCGTGTTCCCATTTTGTTCATGGGGGTTCCCAGTACAGGAAGGCTGTGTTCTCCATTTTCCCATGGGGGTTCCCAGACAGGGGGGCGGGTTTTTTTTTCTCCTTTTCCTCAATGGGAGTTCTTTTCCCCGTACGGGAGGGTGTGTTCTCCATTTTTGTTTTTAGGGGGTTCCCAGTATAGGAGACGCTGTGTTCCCATTTTCCTCAGGGATTCCCATACAGGGGACGCTGTGTTTCCCATTCTTTTCTATGGATTCCCCCAAAAGGGGAGCGCTGTGTTTTCCATTCTTTTCTATGGGAGTTCACAGTACAGGGACGCTGTGTTCTCCATTCGTTTTTGGGGGTCCCATCAGGGAGCGCTGTGTTTTCTCCCTTTTGTTCTAGGGGGTTCCCGGACAGGGACCTGTGCTCTCCATTCTGTTCTATAGGGGTTCCCGGTACAGGGGGCGCTGTGTTCTCCATTCTTCATGGGGTTCCCATTTCAGGGAGTGCTTGGTTTCTTCATTTTGTTCTATGGGGGTTCCCAGACAGGGGGGTGCTGTGTTCCCCCATTCTGTCTATGGGAGTTCCCAGTACAGGGGAGCGCTGTGCTCTCCATTCTCCTCTATGGGAGTTCTGTCTACTCAGAGGTTATCACTTAGTTAAAAGGAATCCATCACTTTACCAATGCTGTCTATTCTTGGCTGCTATAGAGATGGAGGAGTTGTGCGGCTCCATATACACAGTGTAAATATACATACAATATATATATATATACTTTTGCAGGAGAAGATTCTATATAACTTATAGGTTGTTGAACTAAACCTCTGCTCCTTCCTGACTTTGGAGTCCAGTGGGTGGTCCTACATGCAGACACAGCTGTCAGTCACTGAGTGGTACCGCCCACCAGACTCCTAAATCCAGACCGAGCAGAATTTTCCATCAATGAACTACAAGCTATAAAGAATCTCCTCCCATAAAACCAGACATCCATCCCTTCCGCTCCTCCGAGTCTCTAGCAGGCGGCATTTTTTATTTGACAGGTTCCCTTTAAGAGTGATTGGATCTGTACACCTGCGCGGAGAGTCATCAATCTTCATACATCTCACTGCTTGCGTTTCCAAATGAGATATTGACTATCTGAGATTACGCCTTATACTACGTCCTCAGTATAACGCTTGCATCATATCCTCCCATCCCGCTGCCCTGCTCACGCTGTGGCCTCAGTATTTCACCTCAGTTTTCTCTTTATGTGACATAAAAACCTATAAAAATTGCATCAAAAACTCTTCCTTGAATAAATTTTACAAGATGGTTCAGCTATGTCGGACAGAACGGGCATTGCTGCAGGGACTGTGGGAGCTGATTGTTATAATGCACATTTCTACAAACCCATCTTAGCTTATAGGCAAGCGGGTTATATGGTGGCCTATAGCAGGAGTGGGAGAAACACTAGTTTCACCTGAAGATTTGGCTGCCAGTGACCGAATCATAGACTCTTAAAGGGGCACTCATGTGTTTTTTTCCTTAGTTCATTAGAAATTTCGTCTAAGTACATTGTAGTGCCAGTAACTTTTCTTATCTGCAGCTGAATACAGGATTTCTGACTGATGCAACAGCCGTTACAAATTGCTTTTAGGTGCACTGTATTGCTAGTAATTTACTTACCTTGCAGCTGCATACAGGATATATGACTGATGCAACAGTCATTAGAAATTGCTTCTAGATGCACCGAAGGACAAGTAACTTTCCTTACCTGCAGCTGCATACATGATATCTGACTGATGCAACAGTCATTAGAAATTGCTTCTAGATGCACTGTAAATACAAGTAACTTTCCTTACCTGCAGCTACATACAGGATATCTCCTTGATGTAACAGCCATTAGAAATAGCTTCTAGATGCACTGTAGGACAAGTAACTTTCCTTACCTGCAGCTGCATACGGGATATCAGGCTGATGCAACAGTCATTAGAAATAGCCTTTAAATGCACTGTAGTGCCAGTAACTTTCCTTACCTGCAGCTACATACAGGATATCTCCTTGATGTAACAGCCATTAGAAGTTGCTTCTAGATGCACTGTAGTACAAGGGACTACAAGTGTAGTACACATAACTTTACTTACCTGCAGCTGTAAACAGGATTTCTGACTGATACAACAGTCATTAGAAATTGCTTCTAGGTGCACTGTAGTACAAGTAACTTTTCTTACCTTCAGCTGCATATAGGATTTCTGGCTGATGCAACAGTCTCTGTTAACTCCCATGACCTGTTCTCTGATTGGCTGATAGACTCTGTGCTTTTGATGCTGACAGGAAGTCTGTCTCTCTATATATTCCTGTGAGACTGACTCTGACCCTCCCATAGGAATGTATAGAGAGATTCACTTCCGGGTCACACAACCATGCTGTATGTGTCAGCAGCTCAGAGTGCAGGTCACATGGCCCAGTGGCAGCAGTGAGGAATCCTGTATTCAGCTGCAGGTCACATGACCCGGGGGCAGCAGTGAGGAATCCTGTATTCAGCTGCAGGTCACATGACCCAGGAGCAGCAGTGAGGAGTCCTGTATTCAGCTGCAGGTGAGAAAAATTACTGGCACCACAGTGCACCTAGAGACAATTTCTAATGACTGTTGCATCAGCCAGATATCCTATATGTAGCTGCAGGTAAGCAAAATTACTGCCACTGATGTGTACCTAGAAGCAATTTCTAATGACTGCTGCATCAGCCAGAAATCCTGTATTCAGCTGCAGGTAGGCAAAATTACTGGCACCACTGTGTACCTAGAAGCAATTTCTAATGGCTGTTGCATTAGCCAGATATCCTATAGGCAGCTACAGGTAGGCAAATTTACTGGCACCACTGTGTATCTAGAAGTAACTTGGAATGGCTGTTGCATCAACCAGAAATTCTGTATTCAGCTGCAGGTAAGCAAAATTGCTGGCATTGCTATGTACATAGAAGTAATTTCTAATGACTGTTGCACCAGCCATGTATCCTGTATGGAGCTGCAGGGAAGCGAAGTCACTACAGCACTACTGTGTACCTAGAAACAATATCTAATGACTGTTGCATCAGCCAAGTATTCTGTATGCAGCGGCAGGGAAGCAAAATTACCGGCACTAATGTGTACCTAGAAGCAATTTCTATGGTTTGTTGCATCAGCCAGAATCCTATATGAAGCCACAAGTAAGCAAAATTACTGACACCGCGTGTACCTAGAAGTACTGAATTTGGCTGTTGCATCAACCAGAAATTCTGTATTCAGCTGCAGGTAAGCAAAATTGCTGGCATTACTATGTACATAAAAGTAATTTCTAATCTCTGTTACACCAGCCATGTATCCTGTATGCAGCTGCAGGGAAGCGAAGTCACCAGCACTACTGTGCACCTAGAGGCAATTTGAATGACCTTAAGGGGAAACAAAAACAGAATGCTCGATACTCCACATTTATGGATAATGTCAATTTTTGCACCAAAAAAATTGGAGAGAACCGCACCTAGGGCAACAGGTATGATTTTTGCAGCCCAGACGCCATTTTTTTTGTGCATTAGTTGTGTAGAATGAGCCTGAATCTCTGCGGGTCATAGATTTAGTGATTTCCAGCTACAAAGCGACACTTCAGGCTCAGGTGAACCCCTTATAAAGGTCTCTCCCTGTCCTAGCAGGAATTGCCGGGATTTGCCGGTCTGAAGCTATAAATGTGCAGCTTCGTTTGTAGTGAGACGCCTCCAGCACGCCCCCGAAATCAGACGCATTACATAGTGCAGCGGGCGCTCTATAATGCACCTAATTTGGAGTGCACCTGCTCATGCATCGAGCGCACAGGGCTGCCCCAGTTTTTGGGCTGAAAGGACACCAGACTTCTGACGCAGCCCCGGTCATACATGTCACCCCTTACGTATTAAAGGGGTTTTGCCATGACGTAATGTTGACTTGGGATCCTCCAAAATGAGTATTTAATCACTTTTTTAAATATATGTGATTACAACAAGTGAAGCCTGTGAGAGCTACAGCATTGCTCAGTCCCCCTTAATTTCCTAACAGTTTACATTAGACATGACCAGGACACTGACAGGAGCTGATCTGGCCGCCCTTGCGTGTTTGCACTTCTTATCTGATGACAGGGAACATGAAGGAGCTTTCAAGGGGCTGGGAAGAAAAAGCAGTAAATGAGCCTGTGTCTGTTGTATAGAAAATCCACTGGTTGTAATGTAAGTATTTGAGTAAACATTGCACAGGCTCCCTGTTTCCTCGCTCTCTGCTAACCCCCCCCCCTCCCCCGCTCTCCCCTGTGACTCAGCATGCTTTGTTTATCTTTTTCTCCTGCGCAGATAAGAGGTAAGGAACTCACTTCGTGGCAAAACCCCTTTAAGAGGTGCACACCTCGAAAAAACAATACTG
This sequence comes from Phyllomedusa bahiana, assembly GCA_025379985.1. Taxonomy (NCBI): domain Eukaryota; kingdom Metazoa; phylum Chordata; class Amphibia; order Anura; family Hylidae; genus Phyllomedusa; species Phyllomedusa bahiana. The sequence goes on from JAODAL010020797.1 coordinate 31,471, forward strand.
GCGTGGAAATTTCTGACTGTGAACTGTGTCTTTTGACATTTGCAAAACCAATTTCCATCTTTTGGACATTTGAGATCACATTGTTTTCCTTTTTGGAGTCGACAAATTCAAAAAAAAAAAATTCTGCAAATTTACTGCATTTATATAAGTGACTTCTCATCCCGACCAAATCCTGACAAATCCAGGAGTAAAGTGAATGTGAAATTATTATTATTATTATTATTATTATTTATTTTAAAGCGCCATTGATTCCAGGGCGCTGTACATTCGAGGGGGTTATATACATTACATAAGTCAAACGAGTACAGTGATAAAGTGGATTAATACATTGGTACGACAGAGGAGAGAGGACCCTACCCGCGAGGGCTTACAATCTACAAGGAGGGGGGAAGAGACAGGAGGTGAGGGGCAGACATGTCTGTGGAGGAAGTAGTGACAAGTTTAGTGAAGGTTATAGGCAAGCCTGAAGAAATGGGTTTTCAGGTTGCTTTTGAAGCTGGTGAAAGTGGAGGAGAGTCTGATGTGTTGGGCAGTTGAGTTCCAGAGTGTGGGTGAAGCACGGGAGAAGTCTTGGAGACGGTTGTGTGAGGAGCTGATAAGGGAGAGCAGAGGAGAAGGTCCTGTGAGGAGCGAGAGTGCGTGGGGGGAGTATTTGGAAAATTTAGGGCAGAGATGTATGGAGGAGAGAGGTCGTGGAGAGACTTGTAGGTCATGGTTAGTAGCTTGAAATGAATTCGCTGGGCAATGGGAAGCCAGGGAAGGGATTGGCAGAGGCAGAGGAGTAGCGAGGAGAGAGGTGGATAAGACGGGCAGCAGAGTTAAGGATGGTTGGAGGGGAGCGAGGGTGCTAGCTGGAGAGGCCACTGAGAAGGATGTTGCAGTAGTCTAGGCGGGAGATGACAAGGGCATGGACCAGCATTTTTGTAGTGTCATAGCCGAGGAATGAGCGGATGCGAGAGATGTTTTTCAGGTGGAGGCGACAGCAGAGGTGAGGGTTTGGATGTGTGGTTTGAAAGATAAAGATTACCCCAAGACAGCGGACTTGCGGGACCGGTGAGAGTGTAGAGCCATTGACTGTAATAGAGAGATCAGGGGCAGGGGTAGAGTTGGATGGTGGAAAGATGATGAGTTCTGTTTTCTCCACATTTTAGTTTTAGGAGACGTGATGAGAAGAAGGAGGAGAAATGAGGACAGACAGTCAGGATCCGGGAGAGTAGAGAAGTGAATCTGGGCCAGAGATGTAGAGTTGGGTATCGTCAGCATACAGGTGGTAATGAAAGCCATGTGAGGCTATGAGCTGACCGAGGCCAAGGGTGTAGATAGAGAAAGAGTAGTGGACCCAGGACTGACCCTGGGGGACACCAACAGAGAGTGGACCGAGGGTAGGAGGTGTGAGCAGAATGAGAGACGCTGAAAGTCCGATCAGTGAGGTACGAGGAGATCCAGGAAAGAGCCAAGTCCGTGATGCCGAGGGAGGAGAGGATTTGTAGCAGGAGGGAATGGTCGACAGTGTCAAAGGCAGAGGACAGGTCCAAGAGGAGGAGCACAGAGTAGTGGCATGAGGCTTTAGCAGTTACAAGGTCATTAGTGACTTTGGTTAGGGCAGTTTCGGTAGAGTGGTGGGGTCGAAACCAGATTGTAGGGGTCAAGAAGAGATTGGAGGAGAGGTGGGATGGACAGCTGAAGATACACGTGCTGCTCGAGGAGTTTGGAAACAAAAGGGAGGAGTGAGATGGGGCGATAGTTGGACAGAGAAGAGGGGTCAAGGGTTGTTTTTTTTAGGATTGGAGTGATAGTAGCATGTTTAAAGGCAGAAGGGAAGATGCCAGAGGTTATTGATAGGTTGAAGAGTGGGCGAGTGCTGGGATGATAGAAGCACTGAGGTCTGGGATGAGGTGGGATGGCAGTGGGTCAAGACTACAGGTAGTGAGGTTGGATTTGGACAGCAAGGAGGAGAGCTTGTCATGAGTGACCGTGGGGAAGCAAGTTAAGGGGGAAGAGCAGTTTGCAAGGGTAAGGGAGGGTGGTGGGGACTGCGGGCTGAAGCTTCATCTGATGAGGTTCAAATCCAGGAGTAAAGTGAATGTGAAATGTGAGTTTGGGCTCCTGAAATTCCCCCAGACGACTAATCTGTGCTATATTAGCTAAAGGCCGCCGTGTCCCATCATCCTCTGGGGCGCGGGCGTCTGTGTGCAGCATGTCGGCTCTGCTGCAGTCTACACGCAGAATCTGCTGCCTCCCATCCTCCCTCAGAGCTTCTCAGCACAGTCCAGCTGCCTCAGCTTCTGGAGAGATAAAGAGCTGACGCTTCAGCCGAGAAATCTACAATGTGAGGGATAAAGAGCTGAACCCACCCAAGAGGTGTACAAGCCACACAGTCTCCAATGCAAATGTGAACCCTAACAACTTCCAGTTACAGATAGATAGATAGATAGATAGATAGATAGATAGATAGATAGATAGATAGATAGATAGATAGATATGAGATAGATAGATAGATAGAAAGATAGATAGAAAATGGATAGATAGATAGATATTGGGGATAGATAGAATAGATAGATAGATTAGATAGATAGATAGAAAATAGATAGAATTTGATAGATAGATAGATAGTGATAGATAGATATGAGATAGATGATAGAGATAGATAGATAGATAAAATTAGATAGATAGATAGTAGATAGATAGATAGAAAAGTATGAGATAGTAGATAGATAGATAGATAGATAGATAGAGATAGATAGATAGATATAGATAGATATAGATAGATAGATAGATAGATAGTAGTAGATAGATAGATAAGGGTAGATAGATAGATAGAAAAGATAGATAGATATAGATATGAGTAGATAGATAGAAAATAGATAAAATATTAGATAGATAGATAGATAAAAGATATGAGATAGATAGATAGATAGATGAGATAGAGAAGATAGATAGATAGAGATAGATAGATATTAGATAGAGATATGGATAGATTTTAGATGATTGAATAGATATGAATAGAAGAGATAGATAAAAATATGAGGATAGATAGATAGATATGGATAGGGTAGATAGATAGATAGATAGAAGATAGATAGGTAGATAGATAGATAGATGAAGATATGGGAGAAGATATAGGATAGATAGATAGATAGGAAGATAGATAGATAGATGATAAAAGGGTAGATGATAGATAGAAGATAGATAGATAGGAAAAGATAGATAGATAGATAGGTAGATAGATGATAGAGGGGAAAATAAAATAGATAGTAGTATTAAAGGATATGAGATATATAGATAGATAGATAGATAGTTGGATATGAGATAGATAGATAGATAGATAGATAGATAGATATGAGATAGATATATATTAGATAGATAGATAGGTATGATTTAGATAGATAGATATGAGATAGATCGATAGATAGATAGATATGAAATAGATAGATATAGATAGATTAGATAGATAGATATGAAATAGATATGTAGAAAGATAGATAGATTGATATATAGATAGATAGATATGGGATAGATAAATAGATAGATAGATATGAGATAGATCGATAGATAGATATGAGATAGATAGATATAGATAGATTAGATAGATAGATATGAAATAGATAGGTAGACAGATAGATAGATAGATAGATCGATAGATAGATATGAGATAGATAGATAGATAGATAGGTAGACAGATAGATAGATATGGGATAGATAGATATGAGATAGATAGATTAGATAGATAGATAGATAGATTATGAGATAGATAGATATGAAATAGATAGGTAGGTAGATAGATTAGATAGATATGAGATAGATAGATAGATAGATAAATAGATAGATAGATAAATAGATAGAGATAGATAGATAGATAGATACGACCTGTCACATGCAAAACCAGAAACCATGAATATTTCCAAGCACCATACTGTTTTTGTTACATACAGAGCAGCCACGTCCAGAACAAACCATTCACGAGCGAGAGCGACCAACATGAGCTGCACCAGACTCATTCATCCTTATATAAGACTGTATTCCTGGCTTCTTCTTTATTCACGGCCAAATGACCGGACCGTTCAGCACCAAATCTGCGCCCCGCAAGGTTCCAGCTCTCTGGGACCGATGATCCTTGACATATTTGCAAAAAAAGGAAGTGGCCTTAAATCGTGTCTGGTCTCTCTGCAGTCAAACAACTCGGCCCATCAGCACCAAACCTAGCCCCTGGGTAACCTCTGCTCTCTGGAAGGTTTTAGGCTGATGCCTGCACTCTAGGACTCATCCTTCTCAATATATTTGCAAAAATACAATTACAAATACACCATGAACAGACGGTGCCTGTGCTGAATGGAAGCATCTTACCAATTCACAACCTCCCAGACCAGCCAAAAAAGAGCATGCACCTGAAGAGCATGCACCAGCCAAAAAAGAGCATGCACCAGAAGAGCATGCACCAGCCAAAAAAGAGCATGCACCCGAAGAGCATGCATCAGCCAAAAAAGAGCATGCACCTGAAGAGCATGCACCAGCCAAAAAAGAGCATGCACCCGAAGAGCATGCATCAGCCAAAAAAGAGCATGCACCTGAAGAGCATGCACCAGCCAAAAAAGAGCATGCACCTGAAGAGCATGCACCAGCCAAAAAAGAGCATGCACCCGAAGAGCATGCATCAGCCAAAAAAGAGCATGCACCCGAAGAGCATGCATCAGCCAAAAAAGAGCATGCACCTGAAGAGCATGCACCAGCCAAAAAAGAGCATGCAGCTGAAGAAGAAACTCCTGCAGAAAAGCGCGTGGCTGCTGCCGCACTGCCAACACTTCTCAGCAGACCCAAGCCGTCTCCATGCTGACCAGAAGCATCACAGCCAACAGCGAGCTGCTGAGACCCTCCAGTAGGGAGGCACCGCTCAGTAAGAGAGATGAACAGGAAGAGACTCCCCTGCAGACCCCAGCCAATCTGCAGGCCGTCAAACCCAACAGATGAGCAGCAGAGACTCCCCAGCAGATCAAAACACAACTGCAGTCTCAGCAAGACAGATGAGCAGCAGAGACTCCCCAGCAGACACCAGCCCATTTCAGGGCTGTCCAGATAAATTACAGCCAACAGGTGAGCAGCAGAGACTCCCCAGCAGACTAAGGCATGACTGAAGTCAAGCAGAAGACACTCCCCCGCAGACCCAAGCTCACCTCCAGGCTGCCCAGATACATCACAGCCAACAGATGAGCAGAAGAGCTTCGACAGCAGACTGAGGCATGACTGCAGTCTCAGCATGTCAGATAAGTAGAAGACTGTCCCCCACAGACTCCAGCCCATCTCCAGGCTACAGAGACACATCACAGTCAACAGACAAGCAGCAGAAACTCCCCAGCAGACTGAGACACAACTGCATTCTCAGCAAAACAGATGAGCAGAAGACAACCCTTCGCATACCCCAGCCCATCTCCAGGCTGTTCAGATGTATCATGGCCAACAGATGAGCAGTAGAGATTTCCCAGCAAACTCCAGCCCATTTCCAAGCTGTCCAGGTACATCACAGCCAACAGACAAGCAGCAGGGACTCCCCAGCAGACGGAAGCATAACTGCAGTCTCAGCACAACAGACAATCAGAAGACACTCCCCCACACAAATCTCAGCCCATCTCCAGGCTGTCCAGATGTATCATGGCCAAAAGATGAGCAGCATAGACTCCCCAGCAGATTGAGGTACAACTACCATCTGAGCAAGACAAACATGCTGCAGAGACTCCCCAGATGCATCACTGCCAACAGACAAGCAGCAAGGACTCCACAGAAGACTGAGATATGACTATAGTCTCAGCAAGACAGACAAGCAGCAGGTACTCCCCAACAGACCGAAACCCATCTCCATTCTTACCAGAACCAAATTACCCTAGAAGAATGAAGCATTACTGCAGTCTCAGCAAGACAGACGAGCAGCTGACACCCCCCAACAGACCCAAACCTGTCTCCAAGCTTATCAGAAGCAAATTACCCTAGAATAATGAGGCATGACTGCAGTCTGCAGTCTCAGCAAAACAGACGAACCGCAGAGACTCCTCTACAGACCACAGTCCATCTTCAGGCTGCACAGATATATTAAAGTTAACATACGAGCAGCAGAGACTCCCCAGTAGAATGAGATACGATTGCAGTCTCATCAAAATAGATGAACAGCAGAGACTCCCCAGCAGACCCAAACCCATCTCCAGACTGCACAGATATACTACAGTTAACAGACGAGCAGCAGGGACTCCCCAGCAGAATGAGATATGACTGCAGTCTCAGCAAGACAGACGAACAGCAGAAACTCCTCTACAGACCACAGTCCATCTCCACACTAAACAGATATATTACAGTTAACAGATGAGCAGCAGAGACTCCCCAGCAGAATGAGATATGACTGCAGTCTCAAGATAGATGGACAGCAGAGACTCTCCCGCTGGCCCCAACTCCATCTCCAGGCTGCACAGATATATTACAGTTAACAGACGAGCAGCAGAGACTCCCCAGCAGAATGAGATACGACTCTCCCACTGGCCCCAGCTCATCTCCAGGCTCTCCAAGTACATCATGGCCAACACATTGGTATATTGATACATTTGCCACAATTTGGGCTATTTTTGCCGTCTCAAACAATCCCCAACTAGATTTTTTTTTACATTGACTTCTCCCATTAATGTCAATGTAGAAAAAATTGAGGTAAAATCCACTCTTGTTTATGCAGGTTATAAAGTGCAGGTTTCTCTGTGTGGACTTTTCTGTGGATTTTCTGGTGGCATGTTCCCATATAGAAGGACATGACTCCAAGGTCTGGGCCTGTGACTAAGCCCTGCAGCCCACCATGGAGATAATGTAATGCAATGGATATGGACCTTGTTAACTTCATAGTATGAAGAGTAAAATGTGATGACGATAAGACGCATGTTACTTTGAGCTGATCTCCTGCGACTGGTCTCCACTTCCCAGTAATTACCTAATTATTCATGTTATTTGAGTTTATTGACTGTAACGCACGTTGCATTTACCATGTGTATCCTCGTCTAATCCCTTCCTTACAAATAGCCGAGACATAAAGGGCAAACTGGGAGCCCAGGTGCGGCAGGTCTGGCTGCATGGAGACTCCAGTAGATTAACGTCAGTCATCTCGCATCAATATCACATGGAGAAAACACCTATTCACCGTAATACGACAAGACAAGTGGAGGCCACCGAGAGCGGAAGATTCCGGCGAAAAAAGAAAGTTGTGATGAAAATTATAACTGATATAACCTTCTAATGGATGATATAGAGGTTCACAGCGGATCACTGCCCAGAGGGTCATCCTGACTCCGGGGGTTATCCTGTCCAGAGGGTCATCCTGACTCCGGGGGTTATCCTGCCCAGAGGTTCATCCTGACTCACAGGGTTATCCTGCCCAGAGGTTCATTCCTGACTCGGGGGTTTCTGTCAGAGGGTCATCCTGACTCCGGGGGTATACTGCCAGGATCATCCTGACTCACAGGGTTATCTGCCCGAGGTCTCCTGATTGGGGTCATCCTGCCCAGAGGGTCATCCTGACTTGGAGGGTCATCCTGCCCAGAGGGTCATCCTGACTCCAAGGGTTATCCTGCCCAGAGGGTCATCCTGCCCAGAGGGCCATCCTGACTCCGGGGGTTACCTGCCCGAGGGTATACTGCCCAGTGCCATCAAGATCGGGGTTACTGCCCACAGGGTATCCTGCCCAGATGGCCATCCTGACTCCGGGGGTTATCCTGTCCAGAGGGTCATCCTGACTCACAGGGTTATCCTGCCCAGAGGGACATCCTGACTTGGAGGGTTATCCTGCCCAGAGGTTCATTTGACTCCGGGGTTATCCTGTCAGGGGTCATCCTGATCCGGGTTATCTGTCCAGAGGGTCATCCTGACTCCGGGGGTTATCCTGCCCAGAGGGTCATCCTGACTTGGAGGGTTATCCTGCCCAGAGGTTCATTCTGACTCCGGGGGTTATCCTGTCCAGAGGGTCATCCTGACTCCGGGGGTTATCCTGCCCAGTGGGTCATCCTGACTCGGAGGCTTATCCTTCCCAGTGGGTTATCCTGGCCAGAGGGTTATCCTGCCCAGAGGGTTATCCTGCCCAGAGGGTCATCCTGACTCAGAGGGTTATCCTGCCCAGAGGGTCATCCTGACTCCGGGAGTTATCCTGCCCAGAGGGTCATCCTGCCCAGAGGGCCATCCTGACTCCGGGGGTTATCCTGCCCAGAGGGTCATCCTGACTCACAGGGTTATCCTGCCCAGAGGGTCATCCTGACTTGGAGGGTTATCCTGCCCAGAGGTTCATTCTGACTCCGGGGGTTATCCTGTCCAGAGGGTCATCCTGACTCCGGGGGTTATCCTGCCCAGAGGGTCATCCTGACTTGGAGGGTTATCCTGCCCAGAGGGATCTGCCGGGGCCACTGACTCGGGGGTTATCCTGCCCAGTGGGCCATCCTGACTCACAGGGTTATCCTGCCCAGAGGGTCATCCTGACTCCGGGGGTTATCCTGCCCAGAGGGTCATCCGGACTCCGGGGGTTATCCTGCCCAGAGGGTCATCCTGACTTGGAGGGTTATCCTGCCCAGAGGTTCATTGACTCGGGGGTTATCCTCAGAGGGTCATCCTGACTCGGGGTTATTCCTGCCCAGTGGGTCATCCTGCCTCCTGGGGTTTCCCGTCCCAGAGGGTGATCATGTCCAGAGGGTCATCCCGACTCCGGGGGTTATCCTGCCCAGAGGGTCATCCTGACTCGGAGGCTTATCCTGCCCAGAGGGTTATCCTGCCCAGAGGGTCATCCTGACTACGGGGGTTATCTGCCAGAGGTTATCTGCCCAGAGGGTCATCCTGACTCGGGGTTATCCTGCCCAGAGGGTCATCCTGACTCGGAGGTTTATCCTGCACAGAGGGTCATCCTGACTCCTGGGATTGTCCTGCCCAGAGGGTCATCCTGACTCAGAGGGTTATCCTGCCCAGAGGGTCATCCTGACTCCGGGGGTTATCCTGCCCAGAGGGTCATCCTGACTCCTGGGATTGTCCTGCCCAGAGGGTCATCCTGACTCCGGGGGTTATCCTGCCCAGAGGGTCATCCTGACTCCGGGGGTTTATCCTGCCCAGAGGGTCATCCTGACCTCGGGGGTTCATCCTGCCACAGAGGGTAATCCTGACTCAGAGGGTTATCCTGCCTAGCTATGGAGTTTCCCATCCATGACTTGATTTATCGCCCAATACATTAGGGGTCATCTGAATTGGGATGAACGGTTCCATCCTGTTTCACATTGTGACATCTGAGACCAAGGTACCCCACTTACAATTGATCAGCAGGACCTTGCCATTGCCAGGCTTCAAGCAGGAAGCTCTCAGATGGAAGTGGCCACTGAGCTTAGAGGGTAACAGTGTCATCAGCAGGACCTCACCATTGCGAGGCTTCAAGCAGGATGTTCTGAGACGGAAGTGGACACTGAGCTTAGAGCGTCACAGAGCGTCATCAGCAGGATCTCGCCATTGCCAGGCTTCAAGCAGGAGCCTCTCAGACGGAAGTGGCCACTGAGCTTAGAGTGTCACAGAGTCATCAGCAAGTTCTATCAGATACAGAGAGACTAGAAGAGTCAAAAAGTCAAAGAAGTGGACATCCTCTGGCTCCATCACACTCTGATGAGCGCTTCATTGTAACCAATTTATTACATTTCATGTTGTTCCTGTAATTACAACCAAAAGCCAAATATCCCAAACCTTGTGTGAGTCGTATATCTCATATTTAAAGGGGTCGTCTCACTTCATTGATTCCTCTGACCTCAGTCCTGTTTTCTTGGTTTCACTTTGAATTCAGGGACGTGTTTACTGGCTTCCACTAGGCTGCAGTAGAAGCCAGGTCTGTAGCTATAGCAACCAGCGCTGACAGTCTATCAGGATAGATCAAACAGGTCTGTAGCTATAGTGACCTAAGGAGCTGATGCAGCTCATACAAGAGGGGATATCTAGGAATAGGTAGGACACTGTTAATGGCCACATATTGCAAAATGACTTGTTTTTGCAAGATCTTTATTATAAAAAAAACAATCCTTGTAGTGAGAAAACCCTTTAACTGTCTACCTTATATCTATTATCTGAGAAAGAGATAGATAAAGATATTGTGCAACAGGATGTTAAATGTACTAATGCATGTATGAAAACTGTTTTGGTCTAAAACTCTCTTTGTTGCCCATAGCAACCAATCAGACCTCATAGCAACCAATCAGGGCGCCCCTTTCATTTCATATAGTGCTCTGAAAAAATGAGAGGGGCACTCTGATTGGTTGCTATGAGGTCTGATTGGTTGCTATGGGCAAGAAAGAGAGTTTTAGACCTAAACAGTTTTCATACATGTGGCCCCTTGAGTTTGCCATTACAGAAACTGCTTTAATAGCACCTTCTTAGATGACATTTAAGTGGGGTATATGGGCGGGGTTATCTTCCAGAGACACCCCCTTTAAAGAAGCACTCCGGTTATGTTTTTCCCTTTAGTTCTTTAGAAATTGCTTCTAAGTACACAGTAGTGTCAGTAATTTTCCTTACCTGCAGCTGCATACAGGATTTCTGTCTGATGCAACAGCAAATAGAAATCACTTCTAGGTGCACAGAAGTGCCAGTGACTTTCCTTACCTGCAGCTGAATACAGGATTTCTGACTGATGCAAATGCCATTAGAAATTGCTTACAGGTAAATAGTAGTGCCAGTAATTTTTCTTACCTGCACCTGAATACAGGATATCTGACTGATGTAACAGCCATTAGAACTGGCTTCTAGGTGCACAGTGATGCCAGTAATTTTTCTCACCTGCAGCTGAATACAGGATTCCTCACTGCTGTCACTGGGTCATGTGACCTGCACTCTGAATGGCTGACACACACAGCAAGGTTGTGTGACCCGGAAGTGACTCTCTATGATTCCTATGGGAGGGTCACAGCCAGTCTCATAGGAATGTATACAGAGACAGACTTCCTGTCAGCATCAGAAGCACAGAGTCTATCAGCCAATCAGAGAGCAGGTCATATCCTGTTGCATCAGCCAGAAATCCTGTATGCAGCTGCAGGTGAGCAATGTTACTGGCACTACTGTGCACCTAATAGCAATTACTAATGACTGTTACATCAGCCAGATATCCTGTATGCAGCTGCAGGTGAGCAATGTTACTGGCACTACTGTGCACCTAATAGCAATTACTAATGACTGTTACAATCAGCCAGATATCCTGTATGCAGCTGCAGGTGAGCAATGTTACTGGCACTACTGTGCACCTAATAGCAATTACTAATGACTGTTACATCAGCCAGATATCCTGTATGCAGCTGCAGGTGAGCAATGTTACTGGCACTACTGTGCACCTAATAGCAATTACTAATGACTGTTACATCAGCCAGATATCCTGTATGCAGCTGCAGGTGAGCAATGTTACTGGCACTACTGTGCACCTAATAGCAATTACTAATGACTGTTACATCAGCCAGATATCCTGTATGCAGCTGCAGGTAATAGCAATTACTAATGACTGTTACATCAGCCAGATATCCTGTATGCAGCTGCAGGTGAGCAATGTTACTGGCACTACTGTGCACCTAAATAGCAATTACTAATGACTGTTACATCAGCCAGATATCCTGTATGCAGCTGCAGGTGAGCAATGTTACTGGCACTACTGTGCACCTAATAGCAATTACTAATGTACTGTTTACATCAGGAAAGGATATCCTTGTATGCAGGCTTATGCAGGTGAGCAATGTTACTGGCACTACTGTGCACCTAATAGCAATTACTAATGACTGTTACATCAGCCAGATATCCTGTATGCAGCTGCAGGTGAGCAATGTTACTGGCACTACTGTGCACCTAATAGCAATTACTAATGACTGTTACATCAGCCAGATATCCTGTATGCAGCTGCAGGTGAGCAATGTTACTGGCACTACTGTGCACCTAATAGCAATTACTAATGACTGTTACATCAGCCAGATATCCTGTATGCAGCTGCAGGTGAGCAGAATTGCTGACACTACAGTTCATTTCTAATGAACAAAGAGGAAAAAAAAGAAAATCCGGAGTGCTCCTTTAAGGCGGCCATTGCTGTATCAGTAACTCTGAGGGAAGGCAATCAAGGGGTTGGATTTGGCCTTCAGTTTTTTATGAATGTTACATCCATTTGGACTATCTCTAGCCATCACTGAGCGTCTCCTGCTCGCACCCATATGAGGCTGCAGCACAGGTGGAAGGACTCCGGCGTCATCAGTCAATGCTCGCTATCCCCCTGCTGCTATATTTACCAGGGGATGAGAGTGCATCACTGTTCTGCAGGTCAGACGTGCTCCGCGGCTGCAGCGCTGCCTCCATTCCAGGCAGCCCCATCGATATCGCTCTGCAGCCACCGCGTCGTGCTGCTCATGCATTTTTGATGATTTGCTGGTTGTGCAAAGAGAAGGAAATTGCTGGGAAAACGCAAACGGTTGTTTTAACCACCAAACGAGACGACGCGGTGACTCAGTATGGAAATGTGCTGCCCCCTTATATAGGGGACTGAGTTTTATCATATCTTCTGTATTCACTGTTCCACAGTAGATCCGAATAGGTAAAGTCATTCTGTGGGGAGATGAACCTTATAATGTATGAGGAACTTTAGACCATGCAGTGCTTCATGGGAAATATTCAAATGAGTTCTAGGGTAGGGAGCTTAGACTCCCCAAACTCTAAAGTAAGATCTGACCCTAAATACAGCATTATGGGCCCCTTTGTATAGCAGAGCAGTGGACCCTGCCATGCATCACCAGACTAAGCCTCTAGCCATGCCCCAACAGGACAACACATGAGGCCACCAGCCAGCAGCCTCATTAACTAATTGGCCAAGCAGGGAGGTGATGGATACTCCACCCAACAGTCTGCAGCCTACAAGACTAATTGGCAGCAGGGAGCCGCATACCGGCTAGCTTCCACCAACGCAACATGAGGCACACCACAGATTAACTAATTGGCCAAGCAGGGAGGCGAATGGATACTCCACCAGTCCTGCAGCCTACAAGACTAATTGGCAGGGCAGGGAGGGAACGGCTGCTCCACCAGCCTGCAGTTTACAAGACTAATTGGCAGGGCAGGGAGCCAATGGATGCTCCACCAGCCTGCAGCCTACAAGACTAATTGGCAGGGCAGGGAGCCAATGGATTCTCCACCAGCCTGCAGCCTACAAGACTAATTGGCAGGACAAGGAGGTGATGGCCGCTCCACCTATCAGCAACTTACAAGACTAATTGACAGGGCAGGGAGCCAATGGCTGCTCCACCAGCCTGCATCCTACAAGACTAATTGGCAGGGCAGGGAGCCAATGGCTGCTCCACCAGCCTGCAGCCTACAAGACTAATTGGCAGGACAAGGAGGTGATGGCCGCTCCACCTATCAGCAACTTCCAAGACTAATTGACAGGGCAGGGAGCCAATGGCTGCTCCACCAGCCTGCAGCCTACAAGGCTAATTGGCAGAGTAGTGAGCCATTGGCTTCTCCACCAGCCTGCAGCCTACAAGACTAATTGGCAGGACAAGGAGGTGATGGCCGCTCCACCTATCAAAAAATTTACAAAAATTGAAGGGCAGGGCCAATGGCTGTCCACCACCGCAGCCACAAGACTAATGGCAGGGGAAAAAATGCCCTGCTCCACCAGCCTGCAGCCTACGACAAAATGCAGATATCATGCTACTTTTTCCCCCGCCTAAAACTTACAAGCCCAAAATATCAGGGCACCAAAGACTCCCTATTCCACCAGCCTGCAGCCTACAAGTCTTAGTAGTGGCTGCTCTACCATGGTTTATAACTTTTTGAACTATCCTTAGAACATACAAACAGTGAAACAAGCAGCACCAACCCAAAACCCCAGGTAATTTCTGGACTGACAACCATACATTTGCCCCCTTTTGGGCCTCTATGCTTATGGGGTCCCTGGGCAACTGCCAAGTGTGCCCACTGGAAACAATGACCCTGCCTACAGCTTATCTGACACTTCCCTTTGAGCACTGCATGGTCTATAGATCTCCAAACACCCCCTTTGTTCCTCTGTCCAAAAAAACCCTTACCCTTAGAGTTTCATCAGAGGCCCCTCCCCCAGCCAGACCCCTACTCTGCTCTGACAAGGGGCACACCCCCCAAAACAGGTCTCTGCAGATGGAGGAAAAAATTTTGCTTAAAATCCCTGGTTTCCCAATCCTTTTCAATGGGTCGGGATTGTTTTAAGGGGGGGCCAAAATCCGAGCTTTTCCTCCTGCACGAACTCAAAAGATTTTTTTTGATTTAATTAAAAATTTTAGGGGGCCCCTTCCGCACAGTATATAGTGTTCAATAACAGTCCCAGCAATATCCCAAAAACTATGACCAGCCATGCCCCCCTTACAGTACAAATTTTCCCCGTGACCAGAAACAGTAACCCTTTTAAACAGGCCGGGCCCCAGCCCCTCTAACCATATCCCCAACCCCCATGACCCCCAACACCACAAAAAGTTCTTTGGGGTTTTTTTCTAAGCAGGATTAGCATTTAAAAGCTCCATATTCAAAATTTTTTTCTGTTTGTTTTTTGACAAAAAAAATCAGGAAATAAAAAGGGGGGTCGTCTCACCCCGGGTCGCGCGTTTTTTTTTTAAAAATTTTTGCAAAAACAAGTCATTTTGCAATATGTGCCCATTAACGGTCCCCCCTACCCCTAAAAATCCCCTCGGTATGGGCTGCAAATACTACAACTGGCAATAGCTGGTCACTATAGCTACAGCCCCTTTCAACTCTCCTAAGGCCCCAGCAGGTTGCTAAAGACAGACCTTGTGATTTCCTGAAAGGGACCCCTGGTCACCATAGCTACGACCTGTTTGATCTCTCCGATAGTGCCACACGGTTCTATAGCTACAGCCCTGTGTATCTTCCTAAAGGGCTCCCAGCCCGGTCATATAACAGACCTGTGTTCTTCCTGATAGGCTGACAGCACTGGTCACATGCTACAGACCTTTCGATTTTCCCCTGAAAAGGCGTAGAAAGGTTGCATAGCTACAGACCGTGTAATCTCCCCTAAGGCTGCCAAGTTTGCGCTAAGCCCCAAACCCTGTTTTAATCTCTCCTGATAGGCTGCCAGCATGGTTGCTATAGACAAAACCTTTTTTCTACTGCACCTAGTAGAAGCCATAAAACCCCCGAATTAAAAAGTAAAAACCAAAGGGAAAACAGGCTGAGGGAGATGGATCATGTATGAGACAATCCTTTAACTATGAGTCTGAAGCTCCCTCAAAAAAACAAAAGAAATTCTCCCCTTTTTTGTTAAGCAACACACTCTTTTCCAAACTGGGGTGTCCTCTGTCCGCCCTTTGGGGTAGTCACTCCCCAATCAGATAAGGCAAACACTGGATAAAAGGGGGAGCAGGCCGGAACGGCAAAACCCTGTGTGCACCAAGCAAAAAAACTCTCTTGTCTCCGAAAAAGAAAAAAATTAAAAAGAAAGTATTTGGATAAGTCTTAATTTTCCCTTCCCTAAATTAAGCTAAACTTTGTATTAAGGTTTATTAATACTATTTGCATCAAATTCTCTGTATCAGTTGTGAGGATCCCCCCACCCCCTTCCCCCTGTCCCCCCGGGCCATGACAACCCCACTTTTCGGGGGACGCACCAGAAGCCCCAACCCCCTCCTCCCGACAAACCCCCATTCCAAACCAAGCCGAGAACCCAAGGTGACTACAGGAAACGATTCAAAGACACCAACAAGACCTCAAAAAAGGCCAAATCAAAAAATTGCTCCTGGGGAAACCCCCTTCCCTGATTTCTCCATTGGAGCCTCGCAACCCAGCTAAGAGGTGAATTATAATGGAGCACTCCAGTTTATTTTTCCCCTTATTTTTATTAGAAATTGCTTCTAGGTGCAAAGTAGTGCTAGTGACTTTGCTTACCTGCAGCTACATACAGGAAACTGACGATGGGCCCGCCAAGAAAATGATTTTAGGTTACAGAAGGCCCGTAAATTTCTTACCTGCACACAAAAAGGGTTCGTTTATGCAACAGCCATTAGAAATTGATTTTAGGTTCCAGAAATCCATAAACTTTGTTAGGAAGCACAAAAGAAAATGTTTAGCAAAATTAGAAATTGTTTTTAAGGGACACATAGTGCAAATGCTTTGCTTACCGCGCTTAAAAACAAAATTGACTGATGCAACACCCTTAGAAATTTCTTCATTTTCACATGTGCCCAAAAAAAATTTTTACTGCACAAAACAAGTAACTGACTGAAGAACGTCATTAGAAATTTGTTTAGGTACACGGTGTGTTTCCCGAAAATTTTTCTTTTTACTGCTCCCGCTTAAATTTTCTCCAAGCGTGCGTCAATCAGTCCTTACCCCTGTAAGTGTTATCTTAAAAACAGAAGCTTTGTTCATCTAGCTAATGGGGAAGTTTTAAAACCTTAGACCGTACCTTGAACACACATTTTCAAAAACCTCCTGCGCTCTCACTTATTTTTAATAACTAGGGAAAAAGCAACTTTAAAATTTTCAATAACACTTAGACATCCCAAGCCTGGCCCGGAAGTAAGGCTAAGCTTAAAATGCCACGTTGAACAGGATTTTAGAGCTTGAAGCTGTAGAACGCCCAAAAAACCTGAACAAAAGCGGGGCTGAATTGAAGAATCCCCTCCACACCACACACAACCCAAAAAAAACCCTCCCAAAAAAAAAAAAAGCCTGAACAAGAAAGTAAGCCGAAGCTGTAGAACCACCCCCAACCTAAAAATGGGAGCCCCAATTTAGATGCCCACACCGAACAGGAAGTAGGATTTTAAACTGTAAAGTCCACAGCCAAAACAGGAAGCAATTAAGCGTAGACCTGCCCCCACCTTAACGGAAAAAAAGGGAACCTGAAGTGTAGAACCCCCCACAGCCCCGAACAGGAAGTGAGGCCTTAAGCTTTAAACCCCCCAAACCCCGAACCCGAAGGGAGTTTAAGCTGGGGGAACTGCCAAAAGCCACAGGCAGAGGGAGCCTGAACGGAAAACCACCCACAGCGTAACAGGAAAGGGGGGCCTGAAACTGTATAAAACCCCCCACAGCCGAACGAAAGGGGGCTGAAGATGTTTTAAAACTACCCAGAAGAACAGGGGAGGGGGCCCGAAAGGGAGAACCTCCCCCCCAAGCCTAACAGAAAATGGAAGCCCGAAGCTGTAGCCCCCACACCCGAACAGGAAGTGTGAGTCGAACTAGTTGGGCTCTGGAAATGCAAAGGGGAGAATTTAATGGGTTTCCTATGCTGTTAACTGCACACACCCCCTAAAACCAAGTTGTTACGATTGCTTCTTGGTTGCAAATTGTTTTCCTCTTGAGATACATTGCTACAATTGATACTTTGTTAAAAACGCAGCCGGGATCTTCTGGTTAAAAGTTTTGTGTTCCAGTAGATGATAGGTTTTCTATAAAGTGGAGAAGTTTGGCCGATTTGTTCGCCTTTTGCCAAAATTTGTGGACATTAATAGATGCATTGCCCGGCCCACCATGGCCCCTTTTGTTGTCCCCCTTTTTTCCCAGGACCAAAACCTGTGTACGCGGGATTTTATTCAGAGCCCCTAAAACCCGAGCCAAGGCGACCCCGCGGAGGAAAACAGACGGACACATCCAGGAAAGTAATTTTTCCTCAATTTAAAAAGTGATGTGACAATTAGTCGGGGGTTCCCTCCCGGCCGCCCCCGTCCCTCAGATCACACGAGCTGACGCGCTTTTTGGATGCAACCTGAAGTGCAGAGACTTTATGGCCCCTGTATGAAGCTTCCCCAACTCCGGACCTTATAGACAACGGTGCAAACCAAAAAAAGAGCCGTTACCTGCAGCAACACAAAGCCGTGAACCTCGCAAAAGCACCGTGAAATGTGGTTTCTATAAAACGCCCCCAGAGATTTTCCCGCATCACCCCCTCAGAAGAAAGGCCCTGGGGCCCGGGGTCAGGGCCCTTTTTGGCCCTGTAGGGGTGTCGAAACCAGATTCGGCGCAGCTTTGGGGAAATAGGTCAGGAGGCCCAGAGCCTCGATTCCGGGAGGAGCCGCTGACCCCCCGCAACGGGGGCTTGTGTGCAGCATCACACAGCCCCGCACAGAGGGCAGGAGGGGGGCTACAAATACCAATGTGAGCAAATCATTGACAAAGGGAAGGGGCCCCCCCCGGGGGGGTTTGAATCTGTTTGGCACAAACCACGGGTTTTTTATATAAAGGTAAAAAAATAGGCAAAAGCCTTATACATTCAGATCTGCGCCCTGCACAGATCTCCAGACAACAAATCCTCCGGACTAAACGCAATGGAACACATCCGTGCCTATCGTGCAACAACTGTTCCGCTATTATCAAAGGTTCAACAATTAAACATCCACATCAGGGATACGATATACCATTGAAAGGATACTTTAGTTGCACTAGCAACAATGTAATCTACATGTTAAAATGTCCATGTAGCAAGTGGTATATAGGTCAGACTAGTCGCCCAGTAAAAATCAGGATAGGGGAACATAAAAGTGCTATTAGAAATTTTAGACAACACAGACGCACCCACAAAATTTGGTGAAACAACTGTAGCGAAACATTTCAATGAAATACCAACATAATATCTGTGATTTACGTTGTGTGTACTTGAACAAGTGAACGTCTCAGATATATGCCAAATAAAAACTAGGTTACTACAGAGGAGGCGTATTGGATTGCAACAATGGACACGATTGCTCCAAAGGGGTTAAATGAGTCTTTGAGTTTACGTTGCTACTTGTAACTAATGCACTAGAATTCTCCTATACCTTCTTTATGTTCTCTAAGCTTCAGTATTTATATTGTTTTTAGTAGTGATGTTAATATATCGTTTTTAGTATAGATAATATAATATATACACCTGTGTGATCACGGACAGTGAATAAAGAGGACGACGTGCCCTTACAACGCATGCTTGAGAAAGGAGGGCGTATCCTCCGAAACGTCGCGTCATTGCATGGCGGCACTGGGCTGCATCTCAGCATGATCGGCTCCTACTAGTCTACTATGGGACTATCATTTACCTCCTAAATAGGAGATGCTATACAGCTAAGTACTGCCACGTATCTATATGTTTTTTTATTGCCTAGGTTGTTCGTCATAGAACTATGTTTTTCATGCACCAACTTATAAAATGAAGTAAAGATAAATGTTTTGTCCATACAGCCTATGCGTACGTTTTGGTTTACATAGGGAGTCTAAGCAAGGTACTCCTAACGGCTGGGACTGCTACGTGTGCACTGTTAACATACGGCATTGTTTGCAATGTTTGGTTGCTTTAGTTTTGCCATATAATCTTCTTTCCTTATGATGCCATCTATTTTGTGAAGTGCACCAGTCCCTCCTGCAGCAAAACAACCCCACAACATGATGCTGCCACCTCTGTGTTTCACAGTTGGGATGGTGTTCTTAGGCTTCCAAGCTTCTCCCTTTTTCCTCCAAATGTAACAATTGTCATTATGGCAAAACAGTCCAATTTTAGTTTCGTCAGACAACAGGACAGGTCTCCAGAAATGTAGGTCTCTGTTCCTGCGCATTTACAAACATGAATCTGGCTTTTCTCTGTTTCTTTTGGAGTAATGGCTTCTTCCTGGCAGAGCGGCCTTTCAGCCCAAGTTGATACAGGACTCGTTTCACTGCTGGTTAATAACACAATCTTACCAGCTTCCGCCAGCATCTTCACAAGTCTTTTGCTTTTGTTCTTGGGTTGTTATGCACATGTTAGACCAAAGCACGTTCATCTCTGAGACACAGAATCCGTCTCCTTCCTGAGCGGTATGATGGCTGCACATTTCCATCTTGTTTGTACTTGTGTATAATTGTTTGCATAGATGAACGAGGCACCTTCAGGTATCTGGAAATTGCCTCTAGGGATGATCCAGTTTTTGTGCAAGTCCACAATTCTCTTTCTGATATCTTGGCTGATTTCTTTAGACTTTCCTGTGATGTTACACACAGAAGCAGTGTGTTTCTAAAATACATCCACAGCTGTGTCTCTAATTAACTCAAATGTTGCCAATAAACCTATCAGAAGCTTCCAGAGACCTGACCTCATCATATGGGCGGTCCCAGATTGTGTAAAGGCGGAGTCATCCCAGTGTATGGAAACTGCTGACTTTACAGAAAGTAATAAAAATGCCTTAAAAATGTTCCCTCTCATTATTCTGCATTTGGGGAATAGAACTAATTTTGGTTCCTAATTGACCTAAAACGGGGAAGGTTTATTCTGATTTCATGTCAGAGAGAAAAACTTGCAGATGGGGACTTATATAAAGGGGAGGGAAAAACCTGCAGATGGGGCTTTATATAGAGGGGAGAGAAACCTGCAGATGGGGCTTTATATAGAGGGGAGGGAAACTGCTGATTTCAGCTGTATTTAGGGGTGTACTGACTTATATGAGATACTGTATATATAGGGGTGTACTGACTTATATGAGATACTGTTTATATAGGAGTGTACTGACTTTTGTGGATTGACCCCAATGAACAGGGCGATTGCAAAATGTCCAAATTTGCAGCATCGGACCTAAACCATCTGAGGCTTCACCATTGATTCCTGTCCTGGTTACGCTGCAGATTCTTCTAACAGAAAAATCCATTGTGAGAACAAGACCTGAGCGCAGAGCCCGGAACATTCCCCCTGCTGCTGCCACAGGCTCCGGAGCGGGCTGCAACGTACAGGAAAAAACAACACTATGGGAACATCACGTTTACTGGTTTTTGTCTTTTGTGTAAATGTATTGCCCTAACCTGACATATATACTGTGTATATATATTGTCTATGAAGCCACTGACAGCAGCTGTATACAATGGCCATGTGATGAGTATATATATGAAAAATACATGCTGTTTAAAAGGACACCGGTAGGGATATACATAGCGCCCAGGGATCTTATCCCCGTATGTTCATTAACATTCAGATCTTCCCACAGGAACAACAATGAGACAAAAGAGAGAAAGAAACCGCAGCAGCGGCCGGAAGCTTCATAAGGGTAACATATGCCCCTGTTCACACTGAGCGAGCTTCAACAACAGAGGGAGCGGATCTCCAGCAGCAGCAAATCCCCCAGATCAGAGAGACCCTCAGTGCAGACCAACCTCACATCCTATAACGTCTGCTGAAGAAGTCTAGCACTGGGGAAGGGAGCCCGGCACCATCACCCACTACAACCGGACCCCAGCACCATCACCCACTACAACCGGACCCCAGCACCATCACCCACTACAACCGGACCCCAGCACCATCACCCACTACACCCAGACCCCAGCACCATCACCCACTACAACCGGACCCAGCACCATCACCCACTACAACCGGACCCCAGCACCATCACCCACTACAACCGGACCCCAGCACCATCACCCACTACAACCAGACCCCAGCACCATCACCCACTACAACCGGACCCCGCCCATCACCACTACAACCGGGCCCCAGACCCCACCCCAAATTTCAACCGGGCCCCACCCCAAACCCCACCCAAAAACCCAACCCCACCCAAAAACCCCCCCCCAACAAAACCGGACCCCACACCCAAAAACCCCCCCCCCACGACAACCCGGGCCCCCCACCATCCCACTACAAACCGGGCCCCCAGACCTCACCCCTACAACCCCCCCACACCTCACCCCTACGTCCCGGGCCCAGCACCATCACCTACTACAACCGGACCCCCGCACCATCACCCACCCCCCCCCCCACCCAAACCGGACCCCCGCACCATCACCCATTACAACCGGACCCAGCACCGTCACCCCAACGAAACCGGGCCCAGCACCTAAACCCATACAACCGGGGGCCCCAGCCCATCACCCACTAAATCTGACCCCGCACCATACCACTCAACCGCCACAGCAACATCACCCACTACAACCCCACCCCAGCACCCATCACCACACAAAACCCGGGGTCAGTTGTAGTTGGGGGGGATGGTGCTGGGGTCCGGGGTAGTGGGGATGGGTGCGGGGTAGGTTGTAGTGTGATGGTGCTGGGGTCAGGTTGTAATGGGTGATGGTGCTGGGGTCCGGGGTTTTGTGGGTGATGTGTGGGGTTGGTTGTAGTGGGTGATGGTGGTGGGGGCTGGTTTTTAGTAGGTGATGGGCTGGGGCAGATTGTAGTGGGTGTGGTGCTGGGGGGCTGGGGTGTGGGGTTGATGGACTGGGGTTGGTTTGGGGAGTGGGTGATGGTGTGGGTCGGTTGTTGGGGGGATGGTGCGGGGTTGGTTGTGTAGGTGTTGGGTGGGGTCTTGTGTGGGGGGGTGGTGTGGGGTCCGGTTGTAGGGGGGGATGGTGCTGGGGGCCGGTTGTAGTGGGTATGGGGCTGGGTCCCGGGTTTTAGTGGGTGGGTGGTGCTGGGGTCAGGGTGTAGTGGGTGATGGTGCTGGGGTCTGGCTTTAGTGGGTGATGGTACTGGGGGTTTTGGGTTTTTGTAGGTGATGGGCTGGGGGGGCAGGGCTGTTGGGGGGTGATGGTGTGGAGTAAAGGGTTTTAGTGGGTGATGGTGCTGGGTCCGGTTGTAGTGGGTGATGGTGCTGGGGTCAGACTGTAGTGCGTGATGGTGCTGGGGTCAGACTTTAGTGGGTGATGGTACTGGGGTCTGGTTGTAGTAGGTGTGGTGGTGGGGGTTTGGGCCCGTAGGGGTGATGGTGCGGGGGTCCCGGTTTTTGTGGGGGTTGGTGGGTGGGGTCAGGTTGTAGTGGGTGATGTTGCTGGGGTCAGGTTGTAGTGGGGGATGGTGCTGGGGTCAGGTTGTAGTGGGGGATGGTGCTGGGGTCTGGTTGTAGTGGGTGATGTGCCCTTTTGGGGAGGGCTGTTGTGGGTGATGGTGTGGGGTTGGTTTGGGGAGGGGGGTTGGGGTGGGGGGATTTTGGGGTCTGGTTGTAGTGGGTGACCGCACCATCACCCATTACCCAAACCCGCTCCAGCATTTCCCCCCACTACAAACCGGGCCCCGCCCGTCCCCACTACAAACCCGGGCCCCGCACCCCTCCCCACTACAACCGGGCCCCAGTTTATCCCCCTAATCCCGGACCCCAGCCAAAAATCACCCTACAACCTGGGCCCCGCACCATCCCCACTACCGTCGGGCCCCAGCACCATCACCACTACCTTTCCAGGGCCAACACCCACCCATACAATCTGACCCCAGCAACCCCCTCACCACTTCAACCGGACCCCACACCCTAACCCCCCCTACAAACAGGGCCCCCAAACCCTCACCAAAATTTAAAAAGGGGGCCCCGTAACATCACCCTTTAAAAATGCCCCACACCCCTCCCCTACAGTCCCGACCCCAGCACCCCCCACTCCCCCGACAAACCCGGGCCCCCCCCCCACCCTCACCCTACGTTGACCCCCGAACCCTCCCCCCAAAACCCGACCCCCTCCCAAACACCCTACAAAATGACCCAGCACCCTCACCCATTACAACCGGGGCCCCCGCCCCTCCCCACTACAGTCTGACCCCAGCACCATTACCCACTACAACCAAAACCCCGCCCTCACCCCTACAAAGGACCCCGGACCATCCCAAATACAACGGCCCCGCACCTTTACCACAAAAACCAGACCCCAGACCTTTCCCCCTTACAAAACCCGACCCCCGCACCATCACCCACTACAAAAAGGGCCGCTGTTCCCTTCACCACTTCAACCGGACCCCTGCCCCCAACACCAATACCCCAAAAACCCCCGCACCATCACCCAAATACAAACCGGACCCCCCGCCCATCACCCACTACAACCGGACCCCCGCACCATCCCCCACTACACCTGACCCAGAACCCTTTAAACCCCTACAACCAAAACCCAGCACCATCACCCCCTACCCCAGATCCCGCACCAAACCCCCCAATACAACCGGGGCCAGCACCTTAAACCCCCACAACCCGGGCCCCAGCACCATCACCCTAAACCCGACCCCAGCACCATTCACCCCCAATACAACCCGGGCCCCGCACCATCACCATAAAAACCGGCCCAGCACCAATTTTCCCCCTACAACCCGGGCCCAGCACAAACACCCCCTACCAAAACCCGGGCCCAGCACCATTACCCACTACAACCCGGGCCCAGCACCGTAACCCCCTTCAAAACCCGGGCCCCGCAAACCTCACCCCCTCAACCCGGGCCCCCGCACCACCCAAATACAAAGGACCCCGCACCCTCCCCCACTACAAAACCGGGACCCCCCGCACCATTTACCCAAATACAGTTGACCCCAGCACCATCACCCACTACAACCCGACCCCAGCACCTTTAAACCCAAATTTCAAAACCGGGGGCCCGCACCCTCACCCCCTTCCAAACCCGGGCCCAGCACCATCACCCACTACAACCAGACCCCCCCATCACCTACTTTCAAACCGGGCCCCCGCACCTCACCCATTTCAAACCCGACTCCAGACCTCCCCACTAAACCCTGACCCCGACCCCTTCATTTCCCACTACAACCTGACCCCAGCACCATCACCCCCTAACCCCGGCCCCCGCACCACACCCCCTAACCGGCCCCAAACAACCTTTACCCACTACAACCGGGCCCCCGGGCCCCCCCCCCCACTATCACCCCACCAGCACCATCACCCCCTACCCCCAGACCCAAACCATCACCCCCTACAAACCCGCCCAGCACCATCACCCAC
Organism: Phyllomedusa bahiana; assembly: GCA_025379985.1. NCBI lineage: Eukaryota > Metazoa > Chordata > Amphibia > Anura > Hylidae > Phyllomedusa > Phyllomedusa bahiana. Next base: position 56,142 of record JAODAL010020797.1, read on the forward strand.
ACAACCCGCCCCCCCACCTTTACCCACTACAAAAATGACCCCCCCACCATCACCAATACAACCCGGGCTCCGCCCCCACACCCCCTAACCCGACCCAGCACCATTAACCTACAAAACCCGGGCCCAGCCCATCACCCCCTACAAACCCGGGCCCCAGGGACCCTCACCCCCTTTTCACCCCGAACCCCCGCATTTATTTACCCAAATACAAAACCCGGACCCAGGGACCACACCCATACAACCTGACCCCAGCCCTTCCCCCTACAACCCGGGCCCCATCATCACCAAATACAAACCGGACCCCCGCACCCTCCCCCACTACAAACCAGATCCCCGCAAACTTTAACCCCCTACAACCCGGGCCCCCGCATTTATCACCCCCTACAACCTGACCCCTTTTATCACCCACTCAACCGGCCCCGCCCCTCACCCCTACAAAACAGACCCCCCCCTCATCACCCTACAAAACCCGGGCCCGGAAACCTTTACCCTCTACAACCGGGGGCCCCAGAACATAAACCACTACCAAACCCGGGTCCCCGCATCACACCCCTTACAACCCGCCCCCTCACCATAAACCCGGACAACCAGACCCCGCATCTTTACCCCCTACAACCGGGGGCCAGAACCCTTCCCCTTTCAACCGGGCCCCCCGCACCCTAAAACCCCCTACAACCCGGGCCCCCGCAACCCTCACCCCCTTCAAAACCTTTACCCCCGCACCATCACCCAGTACAACCCCCGGGCCCCCGCACCATCACCCCTTAAAAAACCCGGAAAAACCGCACCCCACCCACTACAAAACTGATTTTAGCCCATCACCCACTACAACCAGACCCCAGCACCATCACCCCCTACAACCCGACCCCAGCACCCTTTACCCACACAAAACCAAAACCCACACCTCCCCCCTACACCCAGGGCTCCAGCACCTTTAACCAAATACAAAACCGGAAAAAAGCACCTTTTTTTTTCCCCCTACAACCCGACCCCCGCCCTTTACCCCCCCCCCCCCCCCTACAAAACCCGACCCCAGCCCATACCCCTACAAGGACCCCGCACCCTCACCCTTTTCAACCTGACCCCCCCCCTTTACCCACTTCAAAGGGGCCCCGCCCTTTTCCCCCTTTAAAAAGGACCCACCCATCACCCCCTAAAAGGACCCGACCCTCAACCCCTTCAAAGGACCCCCGCACCATACCCCCTTTCAACCCGGGCCTGCACCCCACCCACTTCAACCGGGGCCCCAGCACCATCCCCCCCTACAAAACCCGGGCCCCCCTCAATCCCCCCCTTCAGGGCGAAACCCCGCACCACACCTATACAACCAGGGCCCCCGCACATACCCATTACAAAAGG
>JAODAL010020797.1:62500-68582 GCA_025379985.1 Phyllomedusa bahiana
TGTATACAGCCCCCTCCATCTATCTGTATACAGCCTCCTCCATCTCTGTGCACTCTTCTATCTGTATACAGCCCCCTCCATCTCTGTGCACTCTCCTATCTGTATACAGCCCCCTCCATCTATCTGTATACAGCCCCCTCCATCCCTGTGCACTCTCCTATCTGTATACAGCCTCCTCCATCTATCTGTATACAGCCTCCTCCATCCCTGTGCACTCTCCTATCTGTATACAGCCCCCTCCATCTATCTGTATACAGCCCCCTCCATCTCTGTGCACTCTTCTATCTGTATACAGCCCCCTCCATCCCTGTGCACTCTCCTATCTGTATACAGCTCCCTCCATCTTTCTGTATACAGCCCCCTCATCCGTGGCACTCTCCTATCTGTAATACACCCCCCCATCTATCTGTATACAGCCCCCTCCATCCTGTGCACTCTCCTATCTGTATACGCCCCCTCCATCTAACTGTAAACAGCCCCCTCCCTCACCTGTGCACTCTCCTATCTGTATACAGCCCCCTCCCTCTATCTGTATACAGCCCCCTCCATCTATCTGTATACAGCCCCCTCCATCTCTCTGTATACAGCCCCCTCCATCCCTGTGCACTCTCCTATTTTGTAATACAGCCCCCTCCATCCCTGTGCACTCTCCTATCTGTATACAGCCCCTCCATCTTTTGTGCACTCTCCTTTTCTGTAACAGCCTCCCTCCATCTATCTGTATACAGCCCCCTCCATCTATCTGTATACAGCCCCCTCACGCTATCTGTATACAGCCTCCTCCATCTCTGTGCACTCTCCTATCTGTATACAGCCCCCTCCATCTATCTGTATACAGCCCCCTCCATCTATCTGTATACAGCCTCCTCCATCTATCTGTATACAGCCTCCCCATCTCTTTTGACTCTCCTATCTGTATACAGCCCCTCCATCTCTGTTGCACTCTTCTATCGTATACAGCCCCCTCCATCTATCTGTAATAGCCCCCTCCATCTATCTGTATACAGCCCCCTCCATCTATCTTATACAGCCTCCTCTATCCTATCTGTAAAACAGCCCCCCTCCATCTTGGCACTCTTCTATCTGTATACAGCCCCCTCCATCCCTGTGCACTCTCCTATGTATACAGCCCCTCCATCTCTGTGCACTTTCCTATCTGTATACAGCCCCCTCCATCTATCTGTATACAGCCTCCTCCATCTATCTGTATACAGCCCCCCTCCATCTCTGTGCACTCTCCTATCTGTATACAGCCCCCCTCCATCTATCTGGATACAGCCCCCTCCATCTATCTGTATACAGCCCCCTCCATCTCTGTGCACTCTCCTATCTGTATACAGCCTCCTCCATCCCTGTGCACTCTCCTATCTGTATACAGCCCCCTCCATCCCTGTGCACTCTCCTATCTGTATACAGCTCCCTCCATCTATCTGTATACAGCCCCCTCCATCTATCTGTATACAGCCCCCTCCATCCATGTGCACTCTCCTATCTGTATACAGCCCCCTCCATCTATCTGAAATCACCCCTCCATCTATCTGTATACAGCCCCCTCCATCTATCTGTATACAGCCCCCTCCATCTATCTGTATACAGCCCCCTCCATCTCTCTGTATACAGCCTCCTCCATCTCTGTGTACTCTCCTGTCTGTACACAGGCCCCTCCATCTATCTGTATACAGCCCCCTCCATCTATCTGTATACAGGCCCCTCCATCTATCTGTATACAGCCCCCTCCATCTATCTGTATACAGCCCCCTCCATCTATCTGTATATAGGCCCCTCCATCTATCTGTATACAGCCTCCTCCATCTATCAGTATACAGCCCCCTCCATCTCTGTGCACTCTTCTATCTGTATACAGCCCCCTCCATCTCTGTGCACTCTCCGATCTGTATACAGCCCCCTCCATCTCTGTGCACTCTCCTATCTGTATACAGCCCCCTCTAGCTCTGTGCACTCTCCTATCTGTATACAGCCCCCCCCATCCTGTCCCCCGTATGTTACAGCCCCCTCCATCTTTTGTTCAGCCTCTCCTATCTGTATACAGCCCCCTCCATCTCTGTGCCATCTCTCCTATCTTGTATACAGCCCCTCCATCTCTGTGCAACTCTCCTATCTGTATACAGCCCCCTCCATCTTCTGTATACAGTCCCCCTCCATCTATCTGTATGCAGCCCACTCCATCTATCTGTATAACACCCCCTCCATCTATCTGTATACAGCCCCCTCCTCTCTGTGCACTCTCCTATCTGTATACAGCCCCTCCCATCTCTGCACTCTCTATCTGTATACAGCCCCCTCCATCTCTGTGCACTCTCCTATCTGTATACAGCCCCCTCCATCTCTGTGCACTCTCTATCTGTATACAGCCTCCTCCATCCCGACTCTTATCTGCACAGCCCCCTCCATCCCTGTGCACTCTCCTATCTGTATACAGCCCCCTCCATCTATCTGTATATAGGCCCCTCCATCTATCTGTATACAGCCTCCTCCATCTATCAGTATACAGCCCCCTCCTCTCTGTTGCACCCTTCATCTCTCTGTATACAGCCCCCTCCATTATCTGTCACTCTCCCTATCCGTATTCAGCCCCCTCTATCTCTGTGCACTCTCCTATCTGTATACAGCCCCCTCCATCTCTGTGCACTCTCCTATCTGTATACAGCCTCCTCCATCTATCTGTATACAGCCCCCTCCATCCCTGTGTACTCTCCTATCTGTATACAGCCTCCTCCATCTATCAGTATACAGCCTCCTCCATCTCTGTGTACTCTCCCCGTTCTTTAATACAGCCCCCTCCCCTCTATCTTTTATACAGCCCTCGTCATCTATCTGTATATAGGCCCCTCCATCTAAACTGTATACAGCCCCCTCCATCTATCTGTATACAGCCTCCTCCATATATCTGTATACAGCCTCCTCCATCTATCTGTATACAGCCCCCTCCATCTCCCTGCACTCTCCTATCTCTATACAGCCTCCTCCATCTATCAGTATACAACCTCCTCCATCTATCTGTATACAGCCCCCTCCATCTCTGTGCACTCTCCTAACTGTATACAGCCTCCTCCATCCCTGTGCACTCTTCTATCTGTATACAGCCCCCTCCATCTATCTGTATACAGCCCCCTCCCTCTAGCTGTATACAGCCTCCTCCTCTCTGTCACTCTCCCCTCTATATACAGCCTCCCCACTATCCCCTCTATATACAGCCTCCCCATCTATTTTTATACATCCTCCTCCCATCTACGTATACCAGCCTCCTCCATCTTTTCTTTTATACAGCCCCCTCCATCTCTGTGCACTCTCCTATCTGTATACAGCCTCCTCCATCCCTGTGCACTCTCCTATCTGTATACAGCCCCCTCCATCTCTGTGCACTCTCCTATCTGTATACAGCCCCCTCCATCCCTGTGCACTCTCCTATCTGTATACAGCCTCCTCCATCTATCTGTATACAGCCTCCTCCATCTATCTGTATATAGCCCCTCCATCTCTGTGTACTCTCCTATCTGTATACAGCCTCCTCCATCTATCTGTATACAGCCCCCTCCATCTCTCTGTATGCAGCCTCCTCCATCTCTCTGTATACAGCCCCCTCCATCTATCTGTATACAGCCTCCTCCATCTCTCTGTATACAGCCCCCTCCATCTATCTGTATACAGCCCCCTCCATCTATCTGTATACAGCCCCCTCCATCTATCTGTATACAGCCCCCTCCATCTATCTGTATACAGCCCCCTCCATCTATCTGTATACAGCCCCCTCCATCTATCTGTATACAGCCCCCTCCATCTCTGTGCACTCTCCTATCTGTATACAGCCCCCTCCATCTATCTGTATACAGCCCCCTCCATCTATCTGTATACAGCCCCCTCCATCTCTGTGCACTCTCCTATCTGTATACAGCCCCCTCCATCTATCTGTATACAGCCTCCTCCATCTCTCTGTATACAGCCTCCTCCATCACTGTGCACTCTCCTATCTGTATACAGCCTCCTCCATCTCTCTGTATACAGCCTCCTCCATCTATCTGTATACAGCCTCCTCCATCTATCTGTATACAGCCCCCTCCATCTATCTGTATACAGCCCCCTCCATCTCTCTGTATACAGCCTCCTCCATCTATCTGTATACAGCCTCCTCCATCTCTCTGTATACAGCCTCCTCCATCTATCTGTATACAGCCTCCTCAACCTAACTGTATACTGCCCCTCCATCTCTCTGTATACAGCCCCCTCCATCTATCTGTATACAGCCCCCTCCATTTCTCTGTATACAGCCTCCTCCATCTATCTGTATACAGCCCCCTCCATCTCTCTGTATACAGCCTCCTCCATCTATCTGTATACAGCCTCCTCCATCTATCTGTATACAGCCCCCTCCATCTATCTGTATCCAGTCCCCTCCATCTATCTGTATACAGCCCCCTCCATCTATCTGTATACAGCCCCCTCCATCTATCTGTATACAGCCCCCTCCATCTATCTGTATACAGCCTCCTCCATCTATCTGTATACAGCCTCCTCCATCTCTGTGCACTCTCCTATCTGTATACAGCCCCCTCCATCTATCTGTATACAGCCCCCTCCATCTATCTGTATACAGCCCCCTCCATCTATCTGTATACAGCCTCCTCCATCTATCTGTATCCAGCCTCCTCCATCCCTGGTGCAGCCGCCTCCATCCTCCCCTCTCTATGGCAATGTCATGCCCGCTGGCAGCCCCATCCTCCCGCGGGGGGCACCGCACCCAGCCCCGCACTCACCATTCCGCTTGCGCTCTCCTAGGTGCAGTTCTTGCGCCACATTCCAGGCGGCGCCCGCGGGTGCTGGGGCTGGTGGGGGTCCCCCGGTCGGTGGGTGTCGGGCAGCAGCGGGCACGGGGGGCGCTCACAGCCCGGACAGCATCGTGCGAGAGGCTGCGGCTGCCAGGACCATTGTGGACGCGACACAGGAGACAGCGCAGCGATCGGAAGGGGGTCGCTATGGCAACTGAGAGGAGCGCACGTGACGTCACGGCCCGAGGTCCCGGGGGGTGCGGAGGGAGGGGAGCCAGGGGGAGGGAAGAGCCGGGGAGGAGGAGGGAAGAGCCGCGCGTCAGACACAGAACAGATACAATGTATCCAGCGCCACTGACTGTATAGATACAATGTATCCAGCTCCACTGACTGTATAGATACAATGTATAGAGCTCCACTGACTGTATAGATACAATGTATCCAGCTCCACTGACTGTATAGATACAATGTATCCAGCGCCACTGACTGTATAGATACAATGTATCCAGCTCCACTGACTGTATAGATACAATGTATCCAGCTCCACTGACTGTATAGATACAATGTATAGAGCTCCACTGACTGTATAGATACAATGTATAGAGCTCCACTGACTGTATAGATACAATGTATAGAGCTCCACTGACTGTATAGATACAATGTATCCAGCTCCACTGACTGTATAGATACAATGTATAGAGCGCCACTGACTGTATAGATACAATGTATCCAGCGCCACTGACTGTATAGATACAATGTATAGAGCTCCACTGACTGTATAGATACAATGTATCCAGCGCCACTGACTGTATAGATACAATGTATCCAGCGCCACTGACTGTATAGATACAATGTATCCAGCGCCACTGACTGTATAGATACAATGTATAGAGCTCCACTGACTGTATAGATACAATGTATAGAGCTCCACTGACTGTGTGTATATATATAATGTATCCAGCTCCACTGACTATAGATACAATGTATCCAGCGCCACTGACTGCACATATACAATGTATAGAGCTCCACTGACTGTATAGGTACAATGTATCCAGCTCCTCTGACTGTATAGATACAATGTATCCAGCGCCACTGACTGCTTTGATACAAAAGTATCCACTCCACTAACTGTTACATAGATACAATGTATAAACTCCCCCTGACTGTATAGATACAATGTATCCAGCTCCACTGACTGTATAGATACAATGTATCCAGCTCCAAATGACTGTACAGATCCAAAGTATCCAGCGCCACTGACTGTATAGATACAATGTATAGAGCTCCCCCATTAAAAA